>CAJPEV010000843.1:0-90488 GCA_905338385.1 Darwinula stevensoni | reverse complement strand
TCGGGCGCGAATTCGTTCAAGAGACACTAGCGCACTGCTCCAGGAAGCGTTGACATTAGTTCGAGGGCCAACCACCAGGGCATAGACCGCCATTGCGGTTACCCTGCTTTCGCGCAGTGTCCAGTCTTCTTAGTATAAGGTCTTTGATTCGAGCCAACCAAACCCGCAATCATGGTGATACAACAAATAATTATTCGTTTATCAATTGAATCTTGAACATGATTTTCGGCGTCCCGGCATTCTGAGTCCATTCATAGCTCTTCAGTGGCAGCAATGAAAAGGGGCACGCACGATATAAAAATGCAGACGGTCACATTGCGTCGGCTGATATAATGCTGCAGGAGTTTCGTCTCGGTTTAAAGTAAATTGATTGAAGAAATAAATAAAATAAACTTCAATTATATGTACTGCAAGAGATTAACAATACGTAACAATTTTACAAGTTTAAAGAGAGAGTATTCCCATTTCCGAAACTATTCATGTACCTGTACATGGGTGGTCCAAATATGACCTAGACTTTATTTTCCACACATTTACTGAAAAACCACTAGGCTATGGTATTTGCCCTATTTTTCGCTGTAGTCCTCTGCTGCACTCGCACACTTCTCCCATCGGTGTAGCAGCATCCTGATACCGTCTGTGTAGAAGTCTTTGGGCTAGTCGCGAAGCCACCTCAGGGCAACTGCTTGAGCTCTCTTGAGACCCTCCTTGCTTTGACCTTGTTGAATCTCAGGTGTGGGACGGATTAATTTTTATACACTGCCAACACTAATGTTCAGTTCAAAAGCAACATCTTGGCATGCCTCAATTCCCAGTAATGAGCTATTCAACTCGTTGAATGCAGGTCGGATTCACAGCAGTCGCCGAACATGGTCCATGACGCATACCGATTTTCGGCCTTCCTTGAAACTCTTACACCAGTCGTACACACTCGTACGTAAGAGGCAGTCATCGCCAAACTGTGCAATCAACCTTCTGTAAATTTCAGTCGGTCTTATGTTTTCTTCACAAGAAACTTGAATATGCAGCGCTGTTCTACAAAGCTCGGCAAGCCATCATACCTGTTCAGCAGGGTTACCACTACAACTTCACTAGTACAATTGATGTACGTTTAATAGAATAACCCACAGAAAGAAAAGTCTAGGTCATATTTGAACCGCCCACGTACTATACTGGATAGTCCGTCCGNCCGGGGGGGGGGCGGGATAGCCCCCCCCCCCCCCCCCCCCCCCAAAAAAAAAAAAACAGATTTTAAACGGGTGTAGACAGATCACCACATGTAGCCTCAAAACTAAATCTGCAGTGTAACATGCGCAGGGGTTTCATGAAATTTTCAAATTAAATTAGTTGCTCAAAACCCAAGTACAAATATTTTCCCAAGCAATTTCAAATGAATGAGTGTATCTGCGACTGCCTGCTTAGCTGAACTGGGTTCTCTGAGGGAGTCTGCTTGTACCTGGAGACAAAGCCAGGGTAAGCACACTGACTCGCTATTTGACGTGGCTGAAAGAAACCCACACTCCGGTTCCTAACGACCTATTTCATTGAAATTTTCGTAAAACCATTTGTTGAAAGTTACACCGTGTGAATTACTCGCTGAAACTTCGATTGGCATTTCGTATGCAGCTACTGGGAGTTGGGAACTTTTCTTGAAGGGGGGGAAGTCACCTGGTATATGTGTCGACTTTAGCGTTCGTGCAAATGAAAAAACAACCTTATCCCTTTAAAATGAGACGAGTGGAGAATTTTCACGATTGTTTGTGGGAGAATGGCGCAGCCATTAAGATGCGTGTCAGTTTTGTTTATGACAGCTGTCCGCCAGAACCATCAGATTTTTTTCCCTGGGACTACCAAGTTCCAGAATTTTTCATCCCCATACTTGATCCCAATATAACCTAGCACATATGACGCACAATCATACTATACGCAGCATATTAGCAAGATGAGACTGATAATTCCTAGATACGTAGCCGGAGTGCCACATCCGATTTCGAAAGCATGAGACAAATGGACGACGCAGACCAGACCCCGACTATCGTCCTGTCTTTTGCGGATCTATTCGCAAATAGCTCGTGCAAGAGGTTGCAGACCATAATCTCATTGGTTAAAAGTGTCGGCGCTCTATTTGACCAGTGGGGAGGTCCTGAGAGCCTCCGAGAATTCCTTTAAGGGTCATAGTCATCATAGGTTTCCTCCAACTACGCGGCATATCCAATATCATCTACTGACAATTCCGCGTGAGATCTGCGAGCCAAGTCATATTCTATTCTCATTCCCTTAAGAATTTTGTAAGCTGTTCATTCAATGCAGAGATAGCGACTCCATACACAGGAGACAGGTGAACATGTGGCTTCAACTCTTCCTTTAAATGTGGTCCAGGTTAGGACCTGGACCACAGTCCGTCGCGAGACATCTAGCGGGGATGAGTTATGCTCCCGAATGAACGTCATTAGTCACAGTCCCTTGCTGTTTTTCACCCAAGTTCTACTCAAGGCGTCAAATCTTCATATCATCCCAGACATATCCTAGGTGCTATCAACTTTTCGCATTTCTAGTTCCCATTAACTTGTGGTTCACGAAGGAGAAATGCAAAGGTATTCTTGGTTTCCGCAGTGAACCCAAAGGCATGGGAAACAACGATAGGATCCATGCGTCCCCAGCACAAACAGTCGGTCCCTTTTTACTCAGAAACCCTGGCATCGATCCAATTCCTTACCCAGAATAGAGGGGGGGGGGGGGGGGGAGAAGGGATCTCGGAAAACATCAGGAAATCGGGAAGAAGTGCACGAACGGTCGTGAAAAGACGGCTGAAGTGGGTTTCTCCGATCGATACGGGTCGATGCCAAAAAAGCAGGCGAATATACGGACCACCTCATTATATACCCAGTAGAACCCCAGCCATTTTATTAACTGTTGTACGATGCAACCTAACAAGGAGACACTCAGTCATATCGGACTGATTTATGTCCTGGCAGCAGCAAAGTCTCAAACGAACAAGAGATACTCTGTCTACGAGCAGGACTTTACGGAAATTCATTGCCCCCATACAAAGCTTTGAGTCTCTAGAATTCCCAAGAGGTATGGCACTCCCGCAGCGAATTCGGGTCAGAATGACTGGAACATCTGCTTCGCATATTTCCAGGAACCCGAATACAAAGAAAAGTTTACTGCTCCTAGATATTCGCCGCACTAATGAAAAACATACATATAAAAATATATACTGTGAGGATATAGATAATGAAAACAATTCCTTTAAATAAAAAAAACTTGCAGTCTCTTCGTGGTTTCAACTGTCCAAAGTGACTTCAACATTGCCTCCAGATGTATATATAATTATTCATGAACTACTTTTCACAAAATTTATTTACTTCATTTACCTTATACTGTGTAACCATTCAAACGTTAAATCTCATATTATTTAAATGTATGATTACCATTATCATTCATTAATACAATCATTCAAACACGTTCATTTAAAAATACATCACTCTCATTTCTAATTAGTCATAGACACCTCTTGGACACCAGTCGACCATGAATGTCATGAAAAAAATAAAGGGCTCAGCGTATATCTTGTTCTTGTCCGGTGAACCTTGGCCTTTCCTTCCATCTGATATTCTTTTCTTCCCTCCCTCCCTCGACAACAACATGCCTTCAAGGAACACCTAGGATCGGGTTTCCGAACGGTCGCAAACGCGGTGGAAGAGTAATTCAGGTCAGTGAAGGCGGAATAGACGTACGGCTTTTGTCCATCGATTTTTTAAATTGAAGAACATTGAGACCAGGTCATGAATCCCTCCAAGGGATAAAGAGGAAAAAAGAGATTTACCCTCTCCCTGCATTCTCGGGGGAATTACCTCGGCTCTAATGGACCCTCTTCCCCTTAAAAAGAAGCGAATGAAAAAATAAAAAAGCAAATAATGGACACGAGGTGTATGAGCATAGGATGGCAAAAGGAATCCGTTGCACCAAAGAAGACTGCGAATAAATGAGATTGAACCGAACTCAATCTCTAACTGTATTGATTGAGTCAGAATAGAAGGAATGATTATGATTCCCAGTCGGTGCGGGGGAAAAAGCAGGCTTAATGAACAGGGCAGAGGCGTTTCTAGCGAATAGCAGAAAGTTCAACTACAACAATAAAGTTTGAGCATCAAAAGCAGATACTTGACGGGAATTGAAAACGGACATCAATGCGCGGCATAAATAGTACCTATCAGAACCTCTCTACACCAGCTATGCGTACTGTACATGATGTAAATACCAAAGTTAAAGGAAGTAAGGGGGAAATTGAAATAAGGAAATGAGAATATTTTTACGATGAGAGTACCCATGAAGCCCAACTTCAAGAATACTCTCATCGGGACTCTTCGTGGTTGTATGATTGGGAAGCGCTGAAAGGGCGCGAAATGTGATTCATCGATGTCTGGAAAAAAAAAACTCCCGGAGGGGTAAGTCGTCTTGAAGATAATTATCTCATTCAGGGCTAGATTTGCAGAAGCGAGTGCATATGCCCGGCTTGACACATTTTTGAAAGAAAAAAAGACGCCCTCATCTCCTAGAATTATTATATAGGCCTCTACTCTATAATATGCCTCTTTTCATTCCCTGGTGCAAAAAGGTGGAAAATTCCCGGAATTATGCTGCCTCTCTCCTCATCTTCCTTGCTTCAGATCCAATTTCCAGGTTGAAAGCTGATTAATTTTCCCTCTGCCATCTTTTTTTTTCTTAATTCTTCAAAAGGCAAGACGGCTCTGGGAATCCCAGCAGGTGCAATAAGAGAGCGGGGAGAAACCCAAACTCCGTGCATCCAGAAAAGGGCATACTACAGCATTCACGCAGGATTTTTAAGACGACTCGAGGATGGGCTAGGCACTATGATTCAATGGAAATTTCCTCCCTGGTTAGCATACTATCCTCAAGATAGATAGCACAGCTGGGAAGAAGCAGATTGGACAGGGATATATGCCCGTAATATTCCTTCATTACTAGAAGGAATAGGACCGTCCGACCTTGCTCTCTCTGCCTCTAGAAGGCCAATACCTTCGAGGAACACAATGGGCAATGGAATAAGGGGAGTTTCTTTCATCTCCCTCCGCCATCACGACTGACAGATGGGGATGGATGAATTCCGATTTTCTTTAAGTGGTAGTTGCCTCCATCTTTCCCGCTATATTTTCTGAAGAATGAATCATTCCGCATGTTACCGTCTTGAAACAAAGTTTATGAATGAATGAAAACGAAAAGTTTCACATTCAGCGTTAAGTATAGAATGCCTAGGAATAGAACATGCCCACATTTACATATTATTTTGGACTGACTAAAATTACTAAATGAATCGATGCATGAATATTAATTTATCGCCTACCTACTGAGATTACTAGACATTTACAATTAACAGATTTTTCTCCCAATCGTGCTACTCACAAAAAATCATATGAGATCAATTGGAAGAAACCGAACCAACCATAGTGTTGCCTTTCGCTAAGCCGACATACTTACGTCGATGAGATCGTCAGGCACGAATTGACAGACACCCACAATTGAAGAGTTCTCTGGGAAAATGACGTTTGTACAAAAGACGCAATTCGAGAGAAATGGCAAAAACTTCCCACAGCTAATCTGCAGTTGGTCAAAACTCAGTTTTCAGTCAAATGGAATCTTAGACCTTTTTCCAATTGAACTTGGGGTTTTAACGAATTTCTTTATCTCACATTATTAGGTTGCAGGCGGAAAGTCTTAATGCACATATGTCCTTTTTCCATATCTGCGTTGCTGGAACTTTTTTCAACCAGTCTTTCGCCACTTCTTTCCAGTTAAATATCATTATTTACCAAGAAATACATCTAAGATTTCAATTCAACTCTTCCTCAAAGAATGGCAATAAAAGGGTGAATATTAAGGACAAGTTTCATTCACCAATTACTGATCAGTAATCCATTATTAATTTATTCATCATTTGAATCTCCAACTGCTTGATGGATTTCGCCAACTTCTCGCATCCTTTCAGAGGCTTGAATGACTGGGCCACTTACTTCCCCTTTCCTCCTGTCTGGCTTCTTCCTCATTCTTACTTTCAGTACAAAATAATGGAATTATTCCAACAAATTTTTTCAGCGATGCAGGCGCTAGAATATTCATGGACGCAGCCATATTGAAATTGTCAGGAAGATGGCCTGCTATATATTGAAAACTAGGAAAATCTGCTTCTCCTTTGCTGAATACCCATTTTAACTTCCTGCTGACCACCCTATCCTATGACACGTCACCTCAAGCAGCGTATGGACATGGATATGGAAAAAGGGCGTATGGACACTTACGCCCCTTTTCCAGAGAACTCCTCAATTGATCCATTGAGTCAAAGGGCCGGATAATCAAGTGCCTGTACGAAACTCTTCTTTCAAATATTTGTTCACGCTCTTTTCCACTCGTTTGTCTCACGTCCGAGGATTCAATGCGAAGCGAATCGTTCGACTGAAGTTCGACCCTGAAGATAATGACATTTTCTACTAACGCCCTATAGGACGTTACTTGCCAGAACGACTTGACAGAAGGCCTATAGGCCTTCTGTCAAGTCAAGTTTTCCTGGAGGATATAAAATTTAACTTTGATGCTGAAAACCCATGGCGATCTTCCCATATCGGAGGGATTCTCTGCGAAGCAGTTAAGCAAGGATATAATGGTGGTGAACGACGTGCACACGGAGATCACACTTCCTCTAATTGCTGGGATTAGGCCATTTCTACACTTTCTCATAAATTATGAAAGAGTCTGGAGTTTTGATAGTAAAGGATACATCCTGATGTAGCCATTCTTGGTCCCGATGGCCAGGAGCTTCTGCACTGGGTCAAAGGCAATACAGGTCGCCATGTGGGGGAACCCATGTCGCACCGTCTAACATGACCAACAAAAAAAGGAGAAAGAACATTAGTCGGAGCGCCACAAAAGAGACAAGGAAAACGCATTTCGTCTCGTCAACAAAGTTCATTATCTCGGCTGACAAGTCCCTCTGTCCTCAGAACCATGAGAAGTGCTGGAGCTTGAACAAGCCCATCTTCAGAGAAAGGAAGTCGATTCTTTCTTAATCTACGTTACGATATTCACCAGGGAGAATTCTCCATTTTTCATGAATCCCCCTGCATTATGCATGATGGTTCAACGAAGGCCTTCGGACCAAGATCTTCATCCATAGATCACTCGAAAAATGCTCCCTCAAAAAAAGTGGGGGAAAAAATTTGAAGGCCCAATACTCGTTAGGTCTATGCCTACAGCTTTTAATTTTTTTAGAGAAAATAAAACTATAGGAAGGGCAGGATTGATTATGACAATTCTCTAGTCCAGGAACTCAGAACTGAGAGCCAAATACTCAAACAAAACTGACTGATGACAAAACTTCACCAGATATCACGCACTCCGGACAAGTCATGCCACCAATCGGTGTTACTCAAATAAGTCCAAGCAAAGATAGCTTTCGTCCTATTTCCACAACTTGATTTTCCTCTCGGCTTACTTATTTAAACAGCACTTTTTGCCTGTTTTATGACCAGCCCGACCATTTTCCGTTAAGTTTTCACTTGGACGTACAATGTATTTTCTCATGCTGGATTGCAATATCAATACTCTAAAAGCAACAGAGAGAACACAAGCTCTCTGGTTTTCGATTTATGGAGCAGAATCCATGACAGAAAGGCAACTACATTACTTCAACGCCATGGAACACAGAACAATCGACCAATAATCGAAAGGAATGCAAGAAGCACGTTCTCTTTTACCGAAAATTATTAGCCGATGCGAAGGCTTCATAAAAACAAGCCTATAAAATCCGCACGATTGGAAAAGACGCAAGACTCGATACCCGCGATATGGCACCTCACAGCTCCCCATGGCTCTTGGAACTGCAGAGACTGACTGAAAAAGGATTTCGAATGGTGAGAGGCATTAGCCAATAGTAAATTGAATTTTGCTTCCATGGAAGCAACTTTCCATGAGTCCTGAGGAAGATCCAAGACTCGGGCATTGTTGCCTTTTCGTCCTATTTAGGTGAGAAACCCACGGCACCCCTGGGTACCGCGAAACACGGGTTGAGAATCGCTGATGTAAGGAATAACGCCCTTCCCTCTTTTGGGGTTGTCTTATGGGGTGAAGAGAAACAAAAGGAAACCAGAAGATTTTCACAAAAATAAGTCAGTCACAAGCTCACTTCAAAATCTCCTTAATTTCCTCAAGTTCCGAAATGGCAAATCTCGAGAGAAATCATGCTTACACCACTGTGAAAGTTCAATCTTCATGAGTTTTCATCTAAATCGCTCCATGAATGGCTTCCATATTTAAAAAATACATTCTTTTCTCTCTCTCTCTCTTTTTTATAAAGAAAAAAGGGGTTCCATTAGGTTAAAGACGCACGAAGATTTTTTAGTCCTTAACATATTATTGTCCGTTTCAGTTAATCTAAGAAGTGGGGGGGGGGGGGAAAAACTTATTTCCCCTTGTTTTTTGCTTGTCCCTTACTCTCCCCATAAATGCCTATATCCTATCAATTTTGCTCATACTTTCATACTCAAAACTCGTTAATGCATAAGGATAAAACCACCTAAGTTCAGACACTGCTGCAAACATTGTTATATCATGACTTTGTACGATTCCAAGATATTGGGTTCAGGTCAACGCTATATCGCGAACAGGAGGAATTCTTCAAGAAACCGTAAGGAGAGAACCTTACTTTTAAAACGTTTCACACGTGACTTTTTTGTTTTCTGTGCTCAATTCTTACTTCCCAGAAAACTAGAAGGATATGGAGTCCTGTTACGCAGAATGCACGTGCATTGATAAGATTATTCGCAGAATGCACATGCATTGATAAGATTATTGTCTTATTTTCGGTGCGTCCGAACTTAGGTCAAGAAATGTGTCATATCTGCGGAAATATGATGTCCTCTTGAGATAAAGAACGTTTAGAGTTGACAAAAGCTCAGTTGTCATGCTTTTCAGAGATGTATTTTTGTTAGCTCTGTCCGAGCTTTCATAACGGGACATGTCACTTCGGACACCGTCGAGCACATGAAAAAATACAGCTTCATATACCGAGTGAGTAAAAAAAAAAAGGGGCCGCTCTTTGACATTTTGTGGCACTTCTAAAACAGCAGCTAGAACTATGAAAATCCTTTCACACACACCTCTATGCATCCTTTGAGCATTAAAAACTTATTGGCTCGTAATCTCCAGCCGTTTTGGCACAATAGTGGTTTTACAAAAGCAACTGGAATTTTATTTTTGTTCTCGCACCTGGACGCTGACGGGACGACCTGTCCCACCCATGAGGAATAACGTTTATTCTCAGGATTTTTCCTTCTGCACTTCAGAACTCGCTAAGCAAATTTCTAACTCGTCCTTACGTCTAGCAATTTGCATTTAATAATTTTGCATCCCAGGATTATCATATTGAGAAACAATGACTTCTTCCACAGGAACGCAGTTTCCTTCAGTTCCGGCTAATCTTCCGTTCTTTCGCTTCCTCTCAGATAAAGCCGTTCCACGCCTACCAACTGCTCTTCCGCTGATACATTTCCTCGCGTAAAAATAAAATTAGAGTCGCCTTCGCGTTTTCGCTCCTGTGCTAAAACGGCTGGAGAAAAACGAAAAAGAATTTTAGGACGTTTGAAGGATTCGTAGTAGTCTTTTTTAAATATTAAATTTGCCGGGCTATCTTCTATCTCATGTCCTCCAATGAATCTCAAAGAGCGGTGCGGTTTTTTTTTGTTTCAAACGGTATTTATTTGCACACCCAAGTGTGCGGCGTGCCTCCAAAGTAGTAGGACGTTGAAATGCAAGGGATTATCGATCCGAGGGTGTTGCAAAGGCCATCAGGGCTTTAATTCGAGTGAGACGTCCTTGCGGAAGGCCAACATTGCTTACGATAAACACGTCTGCTGATACATTTTCTTTTAGGAGTTGTACCTCCAAATTCGGAGCGGGGATGTGTCCCTGAAGTTGGATGTTTTCTGAATTAAGCATGTAGAGAAATACTTGTCTACTGAATATAACAAACTGTGTTAGTCCGTTCTGCTTAAATATAATTTCCGACAACATGACCCTAATGAATAATGTGCACCCAAGGGATTATCCGCAAGAGTAGGATTTTACCGGAAATTAGCGACTGGAGAGCAACCTACGTACCAAATTCCAGGTTTCTATATCCTTCACCGCCCGATTCAATGTAGCAAAACATTAAAAAAATATGGCTCCCCCCAAATGTACCCCCAGAAGCAGGATTTCCCCTTATGACTGAATACCAGCATGTACCTAACTAACCCTGTCTCAGTTGAGAAAAACCTCTTTTTTTTCCCCTCCTTCCCCAACCCCCGAGGCGAGGCGAGAGAGAGAAAAAAAAAAGGTTTTTCTTAACTGAGACAGGGTTAGTAAGGTTTCAGCCTCTCGTCTCCATGATTCCCTGGAACGAAATAATTTTGGGGGAAAGGTCCACCCTAAAAATATGCCCCTGGGAACGAATCCTAAAAGTAGTTTTTTGAATGGCCATGAATGGCTAGAGACTGGCCTCTGAGGCATCCAGTTCCACCATGACAATGCATCTGCACACACAGCTGCTGCTACAGTGACCTGCCTGCAAGGGGCTGGAGTCTCTATTACTCCCCATCCGCCTCACCCTCTTCCTCTTCACTTGGCAATTTGCGACTTTTGACTCTTTCCAAAAATAAAAATAAGGCCGAGGGGGAGATATGATGACGACAAACAGCTGGAGCGCGCGTTGGATGACGCGATTTTGGCTTTTCTACGAATATAATAAAGTACAGTCTAAAAACTTTCGGAGTGATCCTCCAGAGATTTCTCCAGGACTTCAGGAATCAGTTCAGTCTTTCACTTGCCTTGTAAGACAATTAAGTGGAACTTATTTTTAATAGCAGGTATCACAAAACTTGGGGCGCCTAAAAATAGAATCAGCTGAGAGATGTATAATACCTACTTATAATGAGTATCTAAGAGGTGAAGTTGCAATCCTGCTCCAGTTCCAGGTTTGGCGATGTACTCTTTTTTCCCACGGCAATCATGACCATTTGTAGTTGGCAGCAGGCTAGGGAAAACCCTTGCGAACCTGCGAACGAGGTTCGCGGGAACGGAGGCGCGCGGGCGGGCGGGCGGCCCGCTTAGTCCGCTTACATATCCTTCCCGGGAAATTCCAATTTGTCGTCTCAGGTTCGCGGGAAAAATATATAATTTTCCTACACTGGTTGGCAGTCTAGAGAAATGCATGGTTTCAATAACATAAATACTACACCAGTACGGTGGCGGATCCAAGGAGGGGGGGGGGTACGACCTGTATGGCCAGGTTCACATTCTATTTTTTACACTTACAAGTACCTACAGTAATTTTTATTGGGCCTGTGAAATAAATATTCAAGTTTATTACTAAAAATGAAAAAGGCGATAAGATGGTACGTGGCGGTAGGAGGAAGGGGGGGGGTGAAAAAAACACGGGAACCGTCCCTCCCCCCCCACGAAAAATTTCTGCATCAGCCACAGTGCCTTTATTATAGTGAGCTCTCATACACTACCGTCTACTCCACCGCTGAATATTGTGCCCAGTATGGGGCCGAAGCGCGCACGTGAAACTTATCGATACGCAGCTAAACGCTGCTATGAGGGCAATTACGGGCACCCTCAAGTCCACTCCTCTCCCATGGCTCCCAGTGTTGGCCACCATAGCACCAGCCCACCTCCGCCGAGATGCGGCATGTCAGAGAGTACCACAAAGCTCTCAATAAGCCCAAACCATTCAACATGTTGTGAACGACTGTCCAATCAGAGCATTCAAACGTAAAAAACTACATCCATTCAGCAGCCACAGAAGCAATCGAATGGTTAGCTAACCTAGACATTGAACTTTAATTGCTGCTACCCAAAATGCTATACGAAAGAAGAAGTGAACTCTCCTTATTAATAAACTGGTTAAAATTTGAGCTGCACCCAAAATTTGTAATATAATTTTTTTTAAACTATATTAAATTAAATAATGTCTTGGATCAAAATGCTCAAGTTGAATGCTGAGAAAAGAAAGGCTGCAAGTCGTATTTCGGCCTCAGGAGAGATGGTTTGAAGCAGAGTTGCAATGTTCTCAGGATAATTTTCCATTTCCATTCATTTATCCCAGGGGGAAAAAAAGAGAGGGGAATGATGAGGGACCCAGACTGATGGACAAAGGAGACTCAGGCCTGTAATGGTCTTCAGAAGGAGAAACAATTTTTCACAGTTTGCTGGCGTAATTGCACCTGTTTCCTCTCTGCACATAGCCCATGCTGGATCAATGCTGCCTCCAGTCTCCATCCATTCATTATGCCTTCCTTGATGAAAGATCCTAGCTAGGGTTATCTTTTTTCCATTACATCATATAGATGGAATGAGATAAATGATCAACTGTATATTTCAAGACTTCTTTTCAAAATTAAGTCAACTTTAACAATATCCTGTCCCTTTACCTTATTTTGGTAGGGGGTCAATGTAAAAATCCAAAATGATAGTGCAAGCATTTCTTTCCTCACTCAGTTTTATGGTATGAGTATCATTTTGCTCCCACCATTCAATTAGGGAGAAAATGCCTGCTCAAATCTTCCATCTTTCCCAATTTTGTAAATTCTTAGTTCAGTTTTCACTTTTTAGCAATTCAGATAAATATATGCATTATATGTAATAAGGAAGTGCATTCCAAGGTTGTCCTGGTGACAATTTTCATTCTAGTGAAATATCAAAAATAAATTTTTTTTTATTTTCCAAGTGGCAACTTGGCTCTATCCAATCCAACATGGCTGTTTCCAATAAAAACTGGGACTCAATTTGGATTCCTTACTCCTCTTCCTTGCTGTGTGGACAACATGGAATCTATGCCATTCATTAACAGCATTGGCCTATGGTCTAGACCAGGGGTCGGGAACCTATGGCTCATGAGCCGAAAAGTTTGGCTCATTAAGTCATAGCTGTCGATCATGGTTGTTTCTCATTTTTCTCATGGATCTGAGAATACACATGTCTGCTGCCAACTTCTGCAAAATTTCTTTTTTTCTGAAAACCTTTCGCTCACAAGCACTTAGCTCAATCTAAATATGGCTCACATGGCCAAAAAGGTTCCTGACCCCTGGTCTAGACTCTAGACCATGAGCCATGACCATTTTGGATCTTGAACCTTGGCATAAGGTGACTGAAACTGAAGGTGTTACATTTTGTTAATAAAAATCCCAGTGTTGTTCAATTGAATGTTATGAAATTTTTGTGCAATGTGACAAATGGTACAAATGGCCAGTGGCACACTGGCATTTGAATGCATCAAAATCTTTTCATGCTTGACATCTTCTCTCCCACATTCATCATCTTCCCTTCTTCTTTTATGCCTGTCCTGGCTGGGGTGATTCACCCTTCTACAGGGTGGGCCAAAAAATATTCAGTTATCTTTAACACTTAACATAGTTCTCAAGAGATTGAAAATATTCCAATAGCATTTCTACATAGAATATTTATCTAGCAGTGTAACCAAGGTAGCACTTGAAAAATGCACTTAAGAGAACCCTACAAGATGTGCTCCAGGTAATGTCCATTCCTTCGCTTATGGCAAGTAGGCAACCTCTTCCATACACTTGCTGCCATCGTAGCATGGCACCAACTTTTCCAGTGCCACCTCTTATACTCTTTATCTATCTGCATGAAATTCATGCCATGAATCTTTATTCTGTTGGCATAATTGGAAAGATGGATGAAACTTCTATGCAGAGATGCTATTGCAATTTTAGCAAACTTTTGGGGACCAGTGCTATGGAGTGCTAATGATAACCAAAGTTTTTCTGGCCCACCCTTTACCTTTCATTTTTATTTTTACTGCTCCCATTGGAAACAGCACTTTAAAATCTTCAATAGCTCAGAATTAACAAAATTTAACATGGAAAAGAGGATGAATGTGTAAAGTTTAGGGGCTAAAATGCAAGGGAGAGACAAGGCATCAAGCAGTGGAGTACAGAATGGGTTGAGGGTTTGCAGGCAGGAGAATTCTTGGTTTAAGGTGTTCAGAACAGGTGATGGTGCATGATTTGAAAAAAGTCATTTAGATTACTTTAACCCTTCCTGGTCCTTTTTCCCTCAAGGTGGGTCATAGCTAATATGCTATCCCAGTTCTATGTCCCACCTGGCCCACCAGGTGGGGCACAGAACTGGGCAGGACACAAGTATCTCCTGTCCCACTGAATCGGACAGAAGATACTTATGTTTTAACAGTAGGAGAAGACCCTTATCTTTGTTAAGTTGTGGTTACTTTTGTAAAATTATGTAAATTAATGATTGTGGAACAGAATAAAAACCATAGTACATTAGAATCAGGTAAAATGAAATGGAATTTAAAAAAATCTACTCTGAAGCCCTGGTTTAAACCACTGGGGGGTAATTTAAGCATGAGATCCAAAACATAATTGGACCTGGCAGAGTTGCCCATGGAGAATGAAAAGGGTTAGTGGGGTAGCCATGTATAAGGAAAAAATCTTTTAGTTCTTGCAGGCAAATCAGAAAATTAGAGATTTCAAAAAAATGTGACATAGGTAAACATCAAGGCTGTATGGAAGAGACTTTTTAAGAGAGAATGAGTGGCAAGATAAGAAGTGAAGGTATAGGTGAAAATCTGTAGGTTTAGAAAAGAGGTCAAAGGGAATGCTTCCCATGGGAAAGGAGAAATTTTTTATCAAGAAAACTGACTGAAGCTTCTGAGTATGTGTAGGTAAATTTAATAGTAGGGTGTACAGAATCTAAGAAATTTATGAAAGAAATGGAACAATCAGACCCATGATGCTAGAATACGAAACAGTCATCTTTGAAGCATAACCAGTAAACCCTTTCAGGAGTGGGTTTTTCTGAAGGTGTGCACACACATGAATTCAAAGCAATCTTTTCGAAACCTTTCACATAAAGAAGTGAGACTTACTAATACATCCATAATCCTGAAAGGGTTAAGGAGACTCTTTTCCACTTCTGCACTGACAAATTGAATCCCACAATCAACTCAAAAATCTAGCCCACAGAACTTGCTTTCCCTTTCCTCCCATCTCTCCCCACATTCATTTCTTCTCCATTGCACCATACTTTGACCTTGTGACTCTGTCTCTACAGATTCATTTACTTTATTGAATATTATTTTCTCTCTTTGTGATTTCCCATTTCATCTCCTACCTCTCTTTTGACTGTCATATCCTATTTTATTCCACTTAACTCTATTTTACTTAACTTCACCATTTTCTTTCCATTCTTCTTTAAATACCCTGAAGAATGACCAAATTCAAACACCTTATCTTTAATTTTGAAAATAAATTTTAAGGTGAAATTCAATTTTGTAAACATTTGAATTCCATCAGTGCTTAATATAACAAAAGCTCTTTCAAACAAGATGTTGGCCAATATTCTAGGTCAAATCAGTCAGGAGTTACAAAAATGTAGCATGCACTACTACTACCCTGGGAGTCAAGGTTTGAGGGTGCATATCTCAGACCCCTAGCATAATAAAGAAATGAAGTATTTTCTTTGTATTTCACCTGTTATTACTTTGTATTTCACATATATACCAATATTCAGTACTTTTGCAACAAAATCTGCTACTAGGTGATCATAGCCATTTGATAACTTGGTATAAAATGATCTTATCATGAGCTAGGATTCCTTGTTGAGATAATAGAAAGGGCCTAGCAGAGCAAATGATAGTCAGAGAGTATCTGGGTTTAGACTTCATCCTCCACTTGTTCTTTCCTAATATGCTTGGGTGAATAGCATCAGGCCTCAGGCAGAATAGGCTAAAGCAGGGGTGTGCACCCCTTTATTTTTATTTTAGTGTGCACCCCTACATTTCCATGCAGACCCCAGTGGTCTGCATGACTCTTCATAAGGGCCATAGAATGCAAAAGAAAACCTCCCCTCTTTTGTCCTCAGGGAAAATGAGGGCATAAGGTCCCACTGATGGGGCTGATGCCCCTTATCTCTTCCCTACCCCTACGAAATTCCAATGCCCAAAAATAGTGGCATTGAGAACCATCTTCCTTGGGGCATATATAGCACCACCTGCATAAGGATTAATTAGAAGGAAGTGTAAGGGCTCATAGTCTATTTCTAGTAACAAAGGGATGTTCAAAAGTTGTGATGATCCTTGGGTCAAAAAGAAACTTTATTTATCTGTTATCCCATTATACTTTACCGGGCTGAAAGAAGCAGGTCTACAGGCCACATGCGGCCTGCAGGTTGCACATCCCTAGGCTAAATGGATACTGGGGTGAGTTCACATAACCTTATGATACCAACCATTGTTTTCTATGGAGTTGTCAATACCAGCAAAACTAACATTTCTTCTGATCTTCCATGTAACATGAATTGGTATACAGTGGATGTTCCTAGAGGCAGAATACTAGTACTGCTATTGTCCTTATAGGTAGGCATAAACTCCTCAAAATACTATTTCCAGATTGAATTTGTATCCCCTCCCCTACCCTTAGGATTCCATTGATTGCTGGTAGTGACATCTTGCACAAGGGTGGTTACATCTATCACCTGATGAAGCACAACATCTGGAAATTCGTGTTTCCTTCATTTTCCACAATAGGAGGGTGGTAGGAATTCAATCTGTAAATAATGTAGATCCAATAAAAAGCCCAGTTACAGGTCTGGACCCAGGTCTAAATTGCCATATGTTAAGCGTATTTGGTAGGCGTAATTTACAGTCTATGACTAAAAACAAAACGCTTAGCCCTACAACAGCTTGAGAAGGCATAGCTGCCATTAGACCCATTTAAGAGGATTAGTCATATGGCTCGCCGCAGGCGTGGGTCAACAGCAGCGAGTACTCAATATACGTGGCCTAGTCTCTTAACGCTCGGGAGATCTAACTTCCTTGATGACAGCAAGCTAACCTTGGCAACTCGTACGTGGTGAGATCGAATGGACTCCTCGACGTCGGTCTCAACCTTGACAATTGGCGGTCCTGAGGATCTCAGGCCATCCAGCACTCCTCGAAACTTCTTCATGTTTCCTTAAACCTTTACTAGGCCAAATTTTCAGCGTTGAGCATGTTTTCTCACGTGTAGGCCTGCACCTGTGAAACGAGGAGCTCGGGGGACGTACACGTGGTCTGCGTCCACCATATTGAAACCTCACGCACACCCGCGCACTCTAACGGCTGGATCAGGATCGATAGCCGTCAGTCTTGGCGGTTTCACCATTTTCTACCCTTTTTCTCGACGAAGGGAACGAAACGTGGCTGGCCTTGCACCGGCAACTAAGAAAAAGAGGAAGATTCTGCCCAGGCTGTGCGGAATGCAAAATCGATGAAAGAAGGAACGGAGTGAGTGCGACGGCGCCAATGCGACGATGCTCAATATCGCTGCATCCCCGCGTTTCGCTTTTCACGTAGTTTCTTTCCATTTTCTCTGTCCCGCATTCTCCAAAATGGAAACTTGTAAAAAATAATCATGGCATATCGACGGAAGGATTATGTGAAATGGAATGAAATTGACAGAAACCATGCAGACCATATTGCATTGACGACACGAGCGATTCAGACCTCCCTTTCCCCCTTCCGTCCTTCCCCTCCTTCCCTTCCCCCTTCCCCCTATCCAACCACATGCAAAAATACGGCAAGACTCTTCCTGGATTTCTCAGTTGTCCCATCCACCAGAGCACACAACTTGAAATCCTTGAGACAAAAGAGACACGACTGTCATCTCTTTCCATATCCAGATCGATCCCAGGTCATCGCCACCCGCTCCGGCCCGGTAGAAAATCTGCCTGAGAATAGCAGAAGAGACGTAGAAGCTCGCCTAATCCCCGTGGATTCGCCATCTTCGCTCAATCCACACTAGAAGATTGTCGTGGGAGGATGGAGACCACCTCCACACGTACACACGTTCAAAGAGAGAGTTTATTTACAGGAACTCTTCCGTTTCCATCTCTGTTTCTAGTCCCACTCTATGAAAAAAAAATAATAATAATAATGAATAGAAAAACCAAGGCGGCAAAATTCGAGGGAGGATGAGATGAAAACAGATTTTACCAATCCTACGACTATGTAAAGTCGTTCACAGCTCGCAAAGTAATGTCTATGCAATTTAATCGTGCCTTATGAATTTCATGATGTAGTCTACTTATTTGCAGAAAGGAATAAGAGAACCTTAGTGTTCTCACTCTTGCCACTCAGAAAAGACTGGCACACGAGGCACCAACGATTCCATCAAAATCTATGATGGCCTGTGAATGTGCCTCTACTGGAGAGTTGATCCATCCAGGTCCAGGCTGCTCAGAATGATTCAATTTCGTTTCGTAAAGTTTCAGCTTTGTATGGCATGCCTAATCCACTAACATATATACAGTATATATGGATTTTATCAATTTCATCCTGACGATATGTAGAGAACCACAAGCACATCTGACAGTTGGAAGACTCGGATTCTGAATCGGGAATACTCGCTCGTCTAGCTCCAGTGAGCTAGATAGTGAAATACATGATTCTAAGGAATATACGCTATACCGAATCCGAAAATTATTTTGATTGTGATATTTACTGATGATGATGTTTAATGCATGGCATTACGATTGTGATATTTAATCATCGTTGTAATGCGTAATGCGAGTCCCCGATCCAAACATGAGCCCGCGCATTTTTTTTGGCATTGTTTTCCAGTTTCCTCACTGGGACAGTTTTAAACCCCTTTTGGACTGCAATGATCGCCAATCTTGAAAATTCTCACGCGTCCCCTTCCGATCTTCATTTTTAGGGCATCAAGTAATACTCTAGCACTCTTAAGGCTTCCATATTTAAAGAGTCTACCCATTATTGAAGCGGGCTATGCAGGAAAAGTTTTCACGAGGTGAGTATGTGAGGTGAGTATGTGAGAGAGTGAGATGAGTATCAGCCAAGGCTGATACTCATCTCTCTATTCTTTTACTCTCTCCAATCGGACTTGTATCTTGATATTTTGCTATCGACTGTGATCTGCATCACCCTCTGTATTCTGGGAATCAACTTTATTGAATCACTTTATGTGCCCCAAGACATTTCTCTCCACTTTCAACAGCATGAACTTCAGCCTCTCTCCCGCAGAAAACGTGTCCAAAAAAAATTGCTAGCTTGACCCAAAAGTAATGTATCATCTTCATTTCAATATTAGATGGCTTTGCCAGGCAGGGTAAGGAGGATGGCCAAATCCTATGGGATTTTGCCTAATCGTGTCCCACGATAAAACCAGTACCGATCGATAGAGCATCTCAAATAGAGCATAAGTGTCAATGGTCACACCGTGATCAGAGGTTATCCTGATCCGCCAAAAAAATCGGGCAATATACTGTAGTTTGGCCGATTTCGACATATAA
The DNA here is from genome assembly GCA_905338385.1 of Darwinula stevensoni. NCBI lineage: Eukaryota > Metazoa > Arthropoda > Ostracoda > Podocopida > Darwinulidae > Darwinula > Darwinula stevensoni. The sequence continues at coordinate 71,102 of CAJPEV010000843.1, read as the reverse complement.
GGTGTCTATATCGTCTAAATCGGACCCAGGGAATCGAACTGTCACAGTTACTTAGCCATATAACAAACCATTGTTATCACTACCCATAAATCAACCGCTGGTCATTAAAGCTGATTGTGATATGGATAGATCAAGAGCTTCTACCTCAGCCAGGGAGGACTTGGAGGGCTTCCTCTCTAGGGGGCCTGCGATGAGCGGGTCTCCCTCGCCTGATGCATCTCCAACGTCTTCCCGTTCCTCTAGTCAAAACATCCGGCAATACACTTCGTGCGCTGGATGCTCCATGGTGTTAACCTATACAAAGAGGAGACGCCTCTTGGTGGCCTCGTGGTGAGGAAACCTGATTTTCTCATTTTTACAACAAAATAGACCCCGATTGCTGACTAAAAGGGGTTTAGATTCCGATAGCAGGACTAACGGGGAAGATGACTTTAGTAGCAACTCGTGCTGGCATGAGTTTTACAGAAGGAGAGATGCTACACAAGAGGAAACCTCAGCCTCTATACAGCTGTCTATCACACGAGCTGCTGTCACACGCACCAAGTGCGTGTTTGGACACAGCTCAGAGCACCTCTCTCCTGTGCCGCGGGCGACACGCGACAAGACATTAGTCCGGCACCTATATTTTATTCCTTCAGATGCTAGAGTATGCCCCATTCATCTGGAGCAGGGCGAATGGGAATCGCTCCCCTCTACAGAGCGACCCAGTTACTCGCCAGCTCCGGTTAAAAAAATGGTAGACTCCCCCAGAGAGATGGTCCTAAGGACTCTTCCATTCTCAACTTTTAGTTTTTAGAGATGAGTGGCTCGTTTGCCAAGCGATGGACTGGACTTTCCAAGTCTCGGGGTAATGTACTCGAAGGGTTTTCTTTGTTCCATTTGTGACCCCTTTCGTCCTTGCCATGGGGCATGTACCCAGCTCCCTCACCTTGGGCCGGAGGACTACTTTCTCTGGCTAGCTTTGCCCTTAAATAGTGGAGGCTTCTTCACATTCGAGAGCACTCCCTGGGCATTCTCGAAGCATTCGTGGGTATTCGTGGCGCAATTCTCCAGGGTGTCCTTTCTCAAAAGCATTCGATGGTGCCCAGCCACGAGGGAGGTATTCCTCAGTCCTGCCATAAGAAGCATACACTCTTAGAAAATTCCTAGCGTTTAGGGAGGAGAATGTGAGCACACTGTGAGCTTTTCAGATGTACTCCCTTATTACTCACCAAATGCTCCCTCATCGCTCGTAATGAAGTGAACACATTGAAGTTCTTTGCCAGGCCACTAGATGGAGGCACGGGTCTCGTTTTTCGCACAGTACACAAAAGTTCTCTTCCCTCTTCCCCGGGAATCATCCCTCGCAGGATTGTTTAGTGCCTCGTCATATGTCTCGCTTAGTCTCATTATAGGAATCAAACTCGGATGCTTCTTTTATTTGTTATCCACATATTCGAGACAGATTCATAGAGCCTAGGCCATAAAGAAGTTCATATTCCTGATGAGAACCCTTTTGAAGGTCGAACAGTTGCATCCGCAGAGGAGATCTAGAATACCAAAGGGGTGTCCGTGAGGTCTACTTTTTCCTCAACTTGATGAGAAAATGAAGAACTGATATCGTGGACACTTCATGGAACCGTAAGAGGTCGTCCATTCTCTGACATCTACTGTAATCAGTACAGTTAGATGTTAGTCAACGCCTGTACTTACAAAATCGAGAGCGAAAGCAGCATACAGTACATATGAGGATTTGCGTACTCGCATGACATGCCTATCTCTTTCTGAGGGGAGCACTTTTACTCACGGAGGAGGAAAGCATTTTTACTCTTTGGTGATGGAGCAAATTCGCTCCTTTCCCAGAGTGAAGGGGGGTGAAACTGGAGTTAGCGACTTTACTCTCTTTTTTGAGAAAAATCGCTCCTCTTTTTCTAAGAGTGTACTTCGACATCCGGTCCGTACTCCTACGAAGTCTCTCCAGTGAAGCACCATTCCTTGCTTTCCATCTACATTCCTTGCTTCGGCAGCATCTTTTCATCACCGATGTTCTACGCGAGGCGGTCCCTTTTTCCTTTTGCTATCTTGTATTAAACGGAACTGACTGTTGAACCGCTGTATATTTCTCGATCACGTGAGAAACCAAAGGACACACGCCCCTTCACGCTACCCTACTCTCCTTCAACAAAGGCTTTGAAGCATTCCTTCTTTGGCGAAGGCACCCACGTGACATCAGTACGAACTCCCCTCCTCGAGTGTTTCGTCCCTCCGTATACTAGGGTTAGTCAGATAAAAACTAATTTTTTTCTGGCAGCGAGTGTTTCTTTTCTCAAAGTATTCCCCACCATTGTTGAGGCACAGATCCCAAGGCTTCACAAGATTATTTATACCAGCCTCATAAAATTTCTGTGGCTGCTGTTCGCGCCACAAGGTGAGCGCCTCCTGAATTTCATCATCCTCATCGCACGAACTTTTGACACCCTGAAATTTCATCCTGTGGTATTGTCACTTTCATTGATACCCTTGAGGTCCAATATTTTTTAGACCACCCTGCATATTTACACAATCTCTGTGAACATACTATGGAAATATTGGACGTCGATCAAGAAGGGATTATTTTATATCGCATTTTTCTCGTTTTCATTTGGCTGACCCTAGCACAAAAGAGGAAACACCCAAATACGGCGTTGGTGCAATTATTTTCAAAGCTGAGAACCGGGGAAGCTGATGAGAGGTTGGCAACTCCCTTCAACATCCCCTGTAGGTCAGCTGAGCGTTTGATGGGGAAAGGTAGGTGTTGCCCGAGGCAGGATTTCGTTCCTCATCATCTGGGGTTCGAATGTCTGAGCCGCGAAGATCTGAGAAGAAACATGACCACTGTAATAAGGAGACTCTTTTGCGAGGATGACGTAGACAAGGTAATCAACGTCGGGGATGGTACCTATGTCTACATCCAGAAGAGCTCCAATTACGCTTTCCAGATAAAAGCTTAAAGTGGTCACAAGCATCGCCTTCTTCTCAAACAATTTTTAGCAGTTGCTCCGGATGAGTTTATTTTAGATGTGTTTGGCCCTTATACAGCCAACACTTCTGATGCCCAGATCATGGCACAGCTATTCAGGATTAAAGCTGGTTTTTGTTATTTTTTCATGCGAGGCGATGTATTCCACGTAGATCAATGTTTTAGAGATGTCGTTGACTCTCTCCGTGAGATAGGTTTCGACGTCAAAATGCCTGAATTTCTTGAGGTTGGCACTCAACAACTAAGTACAGCTCAGGCGAACAGATCACGCCTTGTCACGAAATGCCGCTAAACTGTGGAGGCTGCAAATGGTCGGCTGAAGCAGTATTTCCAATATTTTGAAAAAGTGTGGTCCAGATCCATCCCCCATTTAATGTAGAATTTCAGGATTGCAGCTGCGATCTTAAATATTAATACCTTTCATGAAGGTTTTGAATCCGACAGGGAAGACAGCGAAAGCATAGATGGATCTATGCTTTCCAGGCTCGTTTGGCGGAACTAGCATCCGACCGGAAGCTCAACCGGATATCTGCGATTTTTCAGGCTATTGATGAGAGCTCGTTAATCGAGTTTCCTCGATTGACTGAAGCAGGCATTCGTTTTTTAGCGCTGGGGTCTTATCAGCTTAAGCAAGCTGTGTCTTACTATGCAGAGAATTGTATGGCTCATGGGAGATACGAGGTCCAAGAATGCAGGCATACAGGACCTCTACAACTCAGATCCATCACATTGCTGATGACCCAGAGCTGATCACGGTCGGATCAGGTCTCGCCACCAAAACTCTATTAAATACTATGTCTACGTTTTAGTTGATATGGAGAAGAGTGGTGTCGAGGCCATTGCTGGATATTGTTGTCAGTACAAAAATGGCCTCTGAACTGTTGGGTGCTGTGCGTATGTTATGGCAGTTCTGTGGTACCTCGGATATGGCAGGTACTTATCCGAGATCCCAATATCCGCTGCGTCGCTAGACGACGTGCGTGTGGTACTGGATAGCACTGACGACGAAACACAGCATTATTTTACCGTATTTATAGAATGTTCTCAATTTTACAATTATTTATCCTATGTTCAAGTTTTTTTTTAGCATAGTTATTGGCCTTCTCTTCTATACAAAACTGGTTACGATATACCATTTCCGAAAATGTGGTTGGTTATGCGACCAAAAGAGTCAGAGAGAAAGAGATTCGATTCTTTAGGTCCGATTTAGTAGGTTTAGACTCCTTATATGTCGAAATCGGCCAACTTATATTGCTCGAGCCTTTCGTCTCTAATGGATCAGGGTAAATTCGGATCACGGTGTGGCCGTTGGCACTTTTTCATTCTTGAGGTGCTCTATTGGATGGCATCGGTTTCATCGTCGGACGCGATTAGGTAGGAAATGGCCATCCACCTTTTCAGTTGAGTCAATGTTGACAGAAGCGTAGATTTTCCCTATTTCTCTCTCGGTACAACAATCCCAACAATAAAATTGTGCACGAAGTTGCATTAATGCACTGATCCATATTTATTTTACAGATAATATTCATATAGATTCATGTTTTCTTTTATCGTATTTTATGACCTCATTGCAAGGCCTTATCACCTCCGCAGGGACTCATTGCGACCCAGTACACCTTCGTATCCAAAGCAAAACCACTCAACCGCTACCCGGTCCTGAGCCTTGGGCGCAACTATGCCCGTGCACTTTCAGAAACAGGGTTGTCAACTGCTCCTCCAGCTAGACTTGGGCACTTAAAATATGTCAGAGGATGTCTAGAAAAAAGAAGGATTAGTCAGTTGCAAATTGAAAACCATATGGTATTTTAGTAGAACTACTAGGGTCTGCTAGGACATTACCTCAAAAACAGGGGCTGTTCCAGAGAAAGCAGCCTGTCCCGGTAAAACCGGGACAATGGGCCGATTGCACGAACGATGTTTATTTTAGACATTGATTATCGATAGTAATTGTTTAAACATTGTCTTCGAAAACATCGGTTAACCGCTGTCTACTTTCGATTGCGTGAACGATCCCTAAGCCATGTTTTCATAGCCGATGGTTAGACGATGGCTAAACACCCCTCATGGTATTAATATATACATATAATATATGTAATTAATATATGTATATTACGTTCTGACTCCTCGGTTGTCGCGTAATATCCTTCGGACTCCACAAAAAAAAACGAGCGAATCAAGTGAAAAAGGAGAACCATTCCTCAGACGATTAAGTACATCTCGCAGAGCTTGTAAAGGAGAATCTCACGATAGAGAGAGACAGAATGCACTTTCCTTGCACAACAAATAATCATGCCTGGAAACTGGTGGGTTCTCCTCTGACCTTACTCTGTATATACGAGGTATCAGAGGTTAAGCCAAGGATTCGTTTTGGACACACGGAGAAGTAGGAAATGTGGAAAATAGGAATATAATTTGTGTACGATTGCAAAATGAGGTTATTCGAGAATTGCGTGCGGATCCTGGTCACGTGATGACAAATTCAGTAATGATCCCTTCCGCATCACGCACTGCTTGGGCATCGATGAAATAGAGACATTCGCGATTGATAAAAATTGTCTGGGCATTCTATTCGAGTACGACAGTCGTCGATGACACCGATCACTCCTGGAAATCCAACATCAAATAATTATCTTCGTACAACTACTCCATTTTTCCTCCTTGGAATGTAATGAGCGATGGAAATGGGCAATGCCTTGACCCAATCCATTTCCAGGAATCACATAAAATCGAAGGGTCAGCACAACATGCAAATCGAAAGGCGTTCGTGATACTCTCTTTACTTTCGAGTCATATTAATTAATTACTCAGGGGATGGGTACTTGAACAAATCACGATTCAGTGCACACGAACAGTGATTGCTCTCATCCGTCGATGTAAAGTTAAGGGATCCCTTCCACGACCTTCGTTCCTTTCGAGTTGAGCGCGAAGCAGGTCGACATCATACCCTGATCCCTTTCCAAATTGGTATCTCACGCGGAAGTTCTAATCAACATATTCTTCAAAGGGATTAAGCTGAGAACCTATGTTCATTCCTCCCATGCGACAACGAGAGCACATCTCCGTTATCGAGCGGATCCATGAACAGAATCCCATTGTGCCTCACCAGTACACTGCAGCACCATACTCGTCGAGATATCGGCAAATATCGGCAAAACAATTGGCAAAACATGCCCCATCCCTTGTCTGGGAAACGACACCTTTTTCAGCTTCTGTTAGACATCGGTTAGACAATGGTTAAAGGAAGATAGCGTTCATGCAATCCGTTTTTGGCCTTAGACATCGGTTAACCGATGACTTTCGGAAAAACACCGGGAAAACACCGGGAAAACATCGTTCATGCAATCGGCCCAAAATCTCTAATGCTTCTTTCTATCAACTTCACAAACTCATTGTCTCTCGAAAGACTACTACTAAATTTCCACAAGGTCGTTTTCACCACGTTTCCTCGGAAATCCAAGAGAAGGAAACCGAGTGGTCAGAGCCACATCCATAAGAAATATCGCATGCTGTAGCCCTAGAAATTACATCAGAAGACACGAGAAAGAAATCAAGAAGGGGCTTTTCTCCGCCAAGTAAAACGCCTTGCTGCTTGGTCCTGTTCTCTCCAGACGTCAACCAACACATTAGCTTCCATGACGTCCAGAACAATTTTTCTAGATTTGGGATTGTTAACATTCACATGGTTCATACAGTCCTTCATAGGCTCCAGCACAAAGTTCCAATCACCACAAAGTATCAGAGAGGCACAATTTTGTTCAATGATATTTCCGAGTAAACAGCTTTGTCATCCATAGGTCCATATACATTACCAATGGACAGAGAATTATCTTATCAATTACGAGCTTCAGCAACAAAAAAGTTCCTTCCGCTCTCTGATAAACAGGTTTAGTTACATAGCAAAAATTTACGTTTGGTCCAATCAAGATAGCTACGCCCCTAGACTCAGAAGAAAAAGAAGAATACATTGCTGCCCCATTCAGACCGAATTAAGTAAGGCAAGTTATCGACAAAATGAGTGTCCTGTAAACAAATCATGTTTGTGTCTGTTCTAGTCTTCAGGAAATGGAAAACATCTCGCCTCTTGTACAGATTTCCTAATCAGTTAGCCGATACTATTTTCAGAGACATTTCAGAGCCAAAAAGAAAGGAAAGGGGAAGAGGAAAAAAAAGAACAAAAAAGGGGAAAGGTAACCGCTCAAAGAGAGTGGCGATTTGTAAGGGACTGGGCACAAAAATTCAATTAGGAAAGAATAATTACGCCCTTTTACTCTCATAGGCTTCCCATCGATTTCTTTTCCTGAGAAGACTTGGAGAGAAAGATCTGTACCCCGGCAGACCACCCTGGTGCTGCTCTTGGCGCAACTTGTAGGCAATTCCCTCAGAGGTGGAAGGTCAATTTTCATGGATATTTTCTTGCCTGCCAGCATTCCTCCATTAGAAAGAACCACCTCCCTATCTTGTACGGAGAGGAAAGCGACCGTCATCGGGCGAAATTTCACTCTAGGGTCCTCGGGGTCTGCGTACAGCGTGGAATTTCATGGCTGAGACCGACGAGTCTGGGAGACGAAGGGTGGAGAGAAAAAAAATCAAGAATGGTTTCTTCTGCGTTTTCCTTTTCTCCCTCGGGCAGACCCAACACCACCACATTCCTTTGCCTTTTTGGTTTTATATCTCCAGGGCTAAAAGTCGCTCTTCCATGCTAGACAAGGATCCCCCAATGCCATCGACCCTCTTCGTGTTGTCAACATCCAACATTGCTTCAATACTCAAAGAGTCCACCTTCAGATCTGCTTGTTCTGCGATGATGGTATTCAGCTTCCTGGTAGCATCATCCATAAAGCTACCTAATTTCTTGAAGTCAGATTGTCCAGAATAGCCGTCTTCGCGACGAGCCATACCTTTTTGCCCGGAACGAAGCTCATTCGCGTAAGGGAGACTGACCGATCGAAGTACTGCCGAGTCTTTGTTCTTCCTTCTCGGAGGTCCCAGTAAAAGATGAAAAGGGAGATGCAGCGTCCTCGAGGACGTTCACCAATTTGCAGACTTTTGTGTCGACGAAAGGCTCGAATAGACAATTGCCTTCCCTTCCTTTTTCGGTTGGGCGTGAAACAGATCTAGGTCCATGCTCCATGGCTTCCACAGCGAGACTTCCCCTTCATGCTAATTTATTTATATGTAATTTAATAAATGTAACTACATTTTAAACTTGTATTTCGAGTTAATTTAATCGAACAATTTTTTTAAATGATAATCCGTATCGGATAATATTGTATCAGGCGTACCATGTACCATTGACGGTCCCAGAGCTCGTCGTTGAATCGGCGATCCCTCCCGCGAGCGTCGCGGACGTTCCCGCGGAGCACCCGTTCGACGATTCCGAGCTCGCTCCCCCCAATGAAGAACTTCTTTTCTCTTCTTCTGGAGGTTTGCTGCTCCACCCACGTGATCTAACGCGAGAAAAATTCCAGGTTTATAATCCTCGTGGATTATAAGCTCTTAGCCTGTAATTTAAAAATTTTTCAGCAATTTACAGTCGACTGTCTATAAAACTTGCATAATCTTTCCCAGAAGCTATCTTTGCACCCACCGTGCCCACCCACCGTGCCCACCCATGTTCACCGATTGAATAAATTTATCCCCCAAAATCGACATTCACGGAACGTATCCCCACGTTCGCGGAGATTTGACCGTTTCGTGCAAGATTTCCCACAAATCATCGCTCCCCAGGGCATTCGATGCCCCTGAACGGAAAACGAGTCATGCTGGCATGACCAAGCTGGCACGATCATACTGGCACGATCATGCTGGCATGACTCGAGTGAGACTCGCCCGACGATCACTGCTGAGCTTGTGCGTGAGACTCGCCGATCCCCGCTTGGAGAGGCGCGCCTGGTTCCGCCTCTCGAACACGAACAGGTTCTCGAATCCAGGCACCTGGGCATGCAAATTCCATCGATATTGGCACGAGAATTTGCGAGCATGGCAAACTTTCCGGGTTGAAATATTTCCCGATAAATCACAGGTTAGCGCGACACACGACGCCCCTCATCATTTCCTCGTGTTGACGCATCGAGTCGAGCAAAGGGCGGCGGAAAATTGACGCGGGGAGTAATGCCCGCTTTTATGTTCCCGGGGGAATATAATCTAATATGGTGGAAGGGGATCCATTAAAAACGGGGTGTGTCGGATTCGATGTCCTTTGGACGACCCGACACCGTGCCGACACGGGATGTCAGGAAAGGATCGAATTACGGGATGCACATTCATCTCGGATGCTGCTTTCGCTCGCCGGGGGTCGGACGGTCGACATGCCTCCCTTCGTGGATGGAAGTCGACCACCCGAAGCCTTTTGTTGTGGATGTTTCTCTCCCTTGTGGCAGAAGAGGAAGGAGACTGGAGGGAGGCTGGAGGGAGGCTGGGATTTTTTATGGGGTTGGATTTGTCCTTTCTTTTCCCTTCTAGTTCGAAGAGATTAACGGAGAAGCTCGGCTTTAAAGGGATGGAATTCGATTTGCCAGAGCATTTTCGCCTACGAAGGCGTCCAATTGTCCAAATCGAATTGTGCAGTTGCGGAGGGAAATCTCATTCGGCGCGGTGGGTTGGGGGAAGGGATATTAAAATTTATTTAAAATTCCGTAGCATGTAATTTTATATTAAATCATTATATCTGCAATCGCGGGTACGGGTGACTCACGTGATTTGGTAATTTATTTTCGAGTGAAACACATGTAACATTGAACCTGAGCAACCTGGACGCCTCATGAAAAAAAACATCGACCGTCCACGCTGCAAAAAAATCAGCGAAACCTTTCCAAAACCTTTCTAGAAGACCTTAAACCAAGGGCTAACATGAACTCTTCGACCTGGGACATCCATCTAAAATTATTAAGCAATGATAGCGAAAAAATGGCTCAATAGTTTTTGAAGTGAGCTTAAAGCCGATTAAAATGTTTTTTCGATCGCCGAAAATCGCTCTGAAAGCGATATTGAAAGAAATATTTTCTTAGGGATTGTTATTATAGAGTTTGTTAATATCTCTTTTAGAATTTAGGGAATTTTCCGGAATCACCCCTAGACTCCCGCGAAAAATATAGACGCCCCGGCGTAAATGGAAAAATCGACAGCTTCAATCCGATCGGTTCATTCATTGGCAAAGCCGCGGAAAAGGCCGCTGTCTGGCATGGGCAATTTGGAAATTGGCAATTAAATTTAAATCGTTCAGAGAAAAAAAGTGAAATTGGAACGCGCTCGATGGGAATATCGCTTCCCCATCTGGTTGCGTCAGCCGCTTGCATCGCGAGAGCGTGCCATTTCACTCCTCGTGCTAATATTCGGTGCTAATTTTGTCACTCTTTAGTCATTTCGGATATTGCAGAAATGGACCGCGTACGTGACCGACGTAGACGTAGCCGTGCCGCCGCGCCACGCTCCGGGCGTGCAAGGCCCCCCCAGGGACCTCCACCACCCACTTGTTCAAGTACTGGCTCGGGTACTCATTTGGGGACTGATACTCGTCCGCTCCCAAGGTACCGATCAGCAGACTCAAGAGCACCGGGATCACCGACCTCATCTGAGCACACGCCGTTGCAGCTGCAAAAATCAGAAATTTCCGTGCAAATCCATGCACGAGCCAAATTCAGCACAAAATTTTCGCACTCGGGAATCGCGCAAACCCGACCCACAGCCAAGCGAGGCGAAAAACAAACAAACTCGGTCACTTCAACGATCGGAGAGGAGGCACCTCCACGCAAGCGTGGAGGTGTCAACCGTCCGCCCTTTCAAGGGAGGAAGGGCGAGCGTTTCTTCCTCCTGCATTTAAATTAGGTCAACTTACTTGCATAGAAATATTTAATGAAAATCATTCGATGGATATCTCATTCTCATGGATCAATGAGGATCTAATTTTTTTAATTAATATTATTTACTTCAATGATATGTCATCGTGAATCTAATGCCCTCGACATGGAGAGATTATAAAAATTAATTACAGGGTGACAATTCCCGATGTTACCGAATTTAATGGCTCGCCATGTACTCAATTTTCAACGCAGAGCCGTTGAGTGACACATTTCCAGTAAGCCTGTCTCATGCATTTTTGTTTCGTTGCTGATTTGTTAACATGAGGTGCCAATATTCGCTGGGGCAAAGGGTGCGGACATGGAGACGAGGTGAAACGTCGCTCCCCGACGATCACACGAGAGAAGTCATTATAATTTGTAACATTTATTTGATATCAATAAAACTGCGTAGATTTAACCTTAATTTCAGCTATTACTCATTAAATCAGTTGTCAATTATAAAAATGAGAGCTTATGAAAATCAGGAACATTGAAAATCGCCATCACGTACTATGCGGGCATAGCGCAAAGGTGAAGATTTGCATTCGTTCCTCAAGCTCGAACGAATTTAAAGGGCAATCGCGAGGCTGCAGGCAATCCCGGGAGAGGGAATTATTGGAGGTGTCTCAGGAGAGGCAAGGATGAAGATCGTGAAGCGGATTGAAATTTCATTTCGTTGTTCTCCAGGAATTTTCTCCCGTCTTTGGGGGATTTCTTTCGAGGATAAACAGATTTTTTTCCCTGCGTATGCAATTTCTTTTTTTTGGCCGAAGGGATTTTCCTTCTATTTAACCCTTTAAGGAGGGAGTTTCTCGGACAGATGCCTGCCACCAGAGTTAGAACTTTTTTCGCACGAGTTATAATTTGTGCAAAAAAAATGCAATGCTCTTTTTCGAGCTCATGCGCCCACTTCGAGGTTCGAGTTCATATTTAACTCGAAAAACAAAATGCAGCCCGACAAAAAAAAAAATTTGAAACCCACCTGGGAAGCGTTTCGCCATGACGGAATACATACGTCAAGGCCACTTGGGGGGTCGAGACGTAATATCGAATTACTACCAATAAAGTATTTTTATTACTGCAATATTTCGGTCGAATAACATTCTGCGAAGAATATTCGCCATGTCACCAAACGAAAGTGAATTCAGCACTGACTTGGCACGCTCTGAGCGTTTGCCACCGTCAATTTGCAAAGAATTTGGCTAACTTTGAGAAGAATCTTGGATTTCGGCTAAGTTGATCCTCGTATCATTTATTCGCAAATTACGGTTTTAATTTGCGGAATTAATTTCGGGTGAGTTTAACAAGTGCACATGTAAATATCAAAACAGTTGAATGTAAACATATTAGAAATGTTTAATTAGACATGAATAAGTGATTAATGAAGAAACTTTGAGCTAAATAATCTAATACGACGATCAAATATCGTTTATCGTAATTCATTGCATTTATCCTTAATAAAATTATTCATTTGAGTACAGGTAAATGAGTTCAATGTGAAATCGTCAATTATATATGAGCATCGTAGGGGGCCGCATATAAATAGAAACTGGGCCGCGTGCGGCCCGCGGGCCGTACTTTGAATGCAGCTGGTTATTTGGCATTTGGTTCGGTAGTTTACTTGTGGTATTGGTTGGTTTTTCTTCTAGTCAATTTACTACAATTTTTTAAAAGAGAATTTTCAGTTTGTGCGGACAGATTCCTCGATGCTGCGCGGAATGCACAAGGCACAGGGAATGGGGCTCATCCGCCCAAGACGCTTTAAATCACTCTGGGAACCTTGCACGTGCCCGTCGATTTATTTCGTCGAATCTAATTCAATCCGGGTTCTCTCGTTCCACCGGGAAAGGTCCGAATCAACTTGGACGGCCGCGGCTACAACCGATGAATTTTTCAGTTTCCGATTATGCTAATCGCGTTTCGGCCTCGCCCTCGACCGCGATTCCGCGAGAGTCGCGGCGACAATAATGGAAAGTCCTCCCTTCAATCGGTTCGCCTGAGCGTGGATATGCGCAGCCTGCTGTGGCGGGGGCTCGCACGACTCCGAGGCCGAGCGGGCGAGCCTGCCGAGCAGACTTTCAGGGGCGATGAAGAAAATTGTTCTGGAAAAAATGCAAAATATTTGCTTATTTCACCCTGAAACTTGCCAATTTCGTCGTCGTCGATGCGTCTGGCGTCGTAATGATGCCTGCTGCCAAGATGATGAATATCCTCGTTGCTGGCATATTACTGCCTCTCGAGGGAAATCGCGAAAGAGTCATCGCTTTCCAACCGATCCTTACCAAGTACTTTATTTTAAAAATTATTCGAAAAAACAATTGGAACACTTCTCCTCACACTTCCCTCTTACTGCCCAGTGATTTCAGAGACTCGAATGTAAGCAGTCCTACCCGATTCCGCACAATCCGTCAAAAGGTGAAAAATTTTGATTTGGGCCGAGAGAGCTGGGAACGTGTGAGCATTGCTCGTTCTCCCAACAAACCTGTCAATTGCTTTGCAGTTCTGGAGGCATGATGTACCGATCAACTTCTCTCCTCTTGGATGTACTGCTGACGTACTTGGAAGTCCCGAACCAGTACTGGAAGGACAAGAATTCGTATTTAATTTTTCGTACCGATAAGTAAAAACAATTTATTCTGCCGATTGCTTGTGGGAAAAGCAGACGTCAGTTACTTCTTTTGAAGCAATCTCTGATTCTTGGCTTGGCATCGGTTGGTCTATTGCTTGTAGATGTTCTCCAAACGTGTCGTCCGCTGGATTCATCTTGCGCTGGAGTGTGTGCGCTAGTTAAGGAAATAATTCCTTTGTCTCGTGAATCAATGTGTGCGAGAGGAAGAATGCCGCTTTTGCAAAATAAGAGATCGTGATGACTCAATATAGAGAATTCAAAGGGTATTAGAATGTTAATTTCAACGCGTAATCTGTCAATCAAATGATTCCAAGTAAAACTATGGGAAATCGAATTTGATAATTCCATCAAATGACCCGAGCCTGCCAGCTCCCATCGTCATTGGGTCCGATTCGAGTTTGCAATGCTGAGCGATTGCCAGTAGCATCAGGCAGTGCTCAAGGACGTACTGAATCTTTTTAGAAATCGTTAAGGACTTGTCTCATCCCTTGATCATGAGGAACAGACAATTGACAAATTAGCAATGTGTTCTGATGTTCTCCAATATCTCTTCATGGGTTCTAGCTCACCTTTCCCATGCATGACAGACTCTCCGATGGAACAAAGTGAGGATTTAATTTCAGCAAAGTCTCGGCGATGCGCGAACGAGATGAGTGCCCTTAAATGACTTTCATGGAGTCCGGTTCCACAGAATTCCCGGAGTGGTTCCCTTACTTCTCCAAATGTGGCATTGATGATGGAACGTAGTTCCCATGAACTCCTAGCGGCAGCCGGATAGCGGCGATGCAGTTCCAATGCGTCAATGCTCATTTCGTCACAGCACATTTACAGCCATCGAATCTGATGGCTAAAAAAAAAAAGTCAAATGTTCCGACACCAGATTAACATTTTCAAAAGGTTTTCTCTAGCAACGAAAATCCATTTTAAAATTCACCTGATCGAGACTCAAGTGTGATGCCACATCTGACGCGACTCCGATTCAGCTCACACTACTCGTCATAAGTGAGAGGGAGATACTCCATTATAATCTCGTCTTACTTTCATGGGAAAACACGCAGATATAGTTTGCCTAAGTTACCAAACGCCGCTCCTAACGGATTACAGTCAACCATTCCATCAGCCATACAGATTCCTTCGTTCAAAGAACGGCACTGGCGAGATTCTGCACGGGCGAAGTCTCCACCGTTTCGGAGTCGAAAGTCACGAAGCTTGGGATATTTCAGCCGACTCTGCCTCTTCTGCCTTTATGGAATGCTTTGAAAATTCTAAATTCCGTTAAAATTTTATCGGGCACAGCCTGTAAAGACTAAACGTTCGAAAGTCCTTTCAAACTCACATGTGAAGCGCGGGAATCAATATTGGTTGGGCCTCGAGTCCCACTCGAGGAGGCCGAAGACATTGAGAAAAAGTCAAAGTAGCAGATTAAGAGATAAGACGAACCCGGAGGGACGACGAGCGGAGACAGACATCCAACCTCCTTTTATACCCCTTCCGGCTGGACCTGTCGACCTTGCCTCTCCCCTCCACCTTGAGGCTCTCCTTCATTGGGGCAAATCGAGGTGATGGTAATGGATGGAATGGAGGGGAGTGGAAGGTCAAATAAGCATCGCTAATGCGAAGAGGGGGCGTGGGTGGAGGGTAGGAGGCGCCACGGGGGCACGGAGGAAGCTTGTGGAAGTAGGGAGCATAAAAACGTAGTGTGTATGGCCTTAGCGGTGTTGTCCTCCGGCAGACTTCCTCCAATCGACCGCTAAAGAAAGATATACTCCGAGTATTAGTTTGCCCTTTCATATTCAGTCAATACTCATTTCAATTTAAAACGCTACAGGGAGTACAGTGTCGGTTGCAGAAACACCATCTCTAGACGGACTTTGGAAACCGATTCTACCTTCGAGGCATCGCCACGATGGCTGGGTGGGCCCTTTCAGGACTTTGGGTTTCTTTGATACACGAGGCTCAGGGCAGACTGTCCCCAATGATAATCGGAAATATCGTGAGGGGCAAACCTACTGAACCCAGGGGAGTCCAAAGTATTTGTCGCAGTGGGCCCAGCATTTTCCAGCACGGATCCTGCTTAAAGCGTTTCACGATGGCACCTTTCATCCAGCGACATTTCATGAGCATCGTAAGCTACTTTCTCTACTTTACTTTTTTACTTAAAAAAAAATTATTTCGCATGATCACGAGGCATCCAACCGTGCAGATTATCCTCGTTTGCACAAAACTCTGCACATTTATCAAATTGATCTCACAGTTCACCTTCACACAACTAATGAAAAATAGGTTCAGGTCCTTCTTCCAGCACGGAACGCCGTCGAGACCATACATCACCTACCACTTTTTAGCGTCAACGAAACCACGCAAGCGACAATTTTTTCACCTAGAATTCACTCCCGACAAACAAGCCAACCAGAAATCCCTCGTTTCCGTGCCCTCCCTCTCCACAGACTCAGAAGGAGAAAAGAGAACGCCGTGACCTCGCAGCGCGACCTCGAGACAGGCGAAAGGCGGACCCCCTTCTTCCCCCTGGGCCATCCAGCAGACTGCCTGCCTCGTCAGACTCGGCATGGAGATGGCCTGGAAACGTTGCGCCGTCTGGAAATCTTCCTTCGAGAGCCGTCGACTATTTTACGTGAACTAGCTGTCCAGGCATTTGGTACCATGCAACTGGTGGACTCCAAGTGTGACCTAAATAATCCGACAGACATTTTAGAAGTACGGGCAATTATTGTTTTGCCGACAATTCATCGAGTTAATTGAGGTAATTGATAGATATTGCAGGATTACGTCCAACGTAAAGTGTGGATATTTCGTGTAGGTAGCACGAGCTGTGGCCAAACGTCTTATTTGTTTAATTCTACATGAATGTGGATTGGATTCCCCACTACGTATTCGAACGTAGAGGACTAACCGGTTTTATTAACGTATTTTCTTAAATAAGGAAGGGTTGATCTTACATATTTTCTCCATTTATCCTTTCTCGATGAGAGTGCCATGATAAGACCAGAGAACGAAGCTACCTTCATGAACAAGTGCATGGCTCACCGAATATTAACTCCCCGATATCCATGTCATAAAATTCACAGTCATGTCATACCGTCCCTATTCCCCTCACTTTTTCTCCATCTAAAGCACAGTCGATTTGTGTCGCAGAGCATATCAGCATTCCTAACATTAAATAGACAGGTCGTTGGAAAGAAAAAGAGCTCACCCTTGTTCATCCCACCTTAAACGAGGCTTTCCCTTCCTCATTTTTAGGCTCAGAATCATGTTGCTTTACATGTGTAAATTTCATATGGCCTAATCACAGTAACTAACGGCGTAGGGAAAACAACATAAAAACAATACGGCAGCGGGGAATTCCTTCATGGACGAAGTCCTCAAGCTTGAAGCCGTAAGGAAACCATAGGATATTCCACGAGACACGCTCAGCCATGCCTATTCCGCCTTTAATGTATTCAATTCAAATTCATAATTACATTACTTATTTACAATAATAGCCTCAAGCGACAGAACTTACGTATATCGTTTTAAACTTACGCGTGAGGCCCGAATTCAGCATTGGTTCTAGTATTGGGTCCTCAAAAATCCCCATTCGTAAAAATCCATACCACATCCAATCCCTCACAGATACAAGCTAATTTATAGATACTAAAGAGAAATGACTTACTTGGAACGACGACAAGCGGAGAACTGCCGCATGAAAGCCATCCAACCTCCTTTTATACCCAAATCCGGCTGGACCCGTCGACCTTGCCTCTCCCGTCGACCTTGCGGCTTCCACCTTCCCCTTCCACCGATGCTAATCGGCGTTGATGGGATCAGACCCTGAGGGTAGGACGGCGGTCTCGACTGTTGAACCAGAGATTTTAAAATGATGATACTTCACCGGGATATTTTTATACCGTTACTATAAAAACATATGATTAAATGATATTGATTGTATTAAATAATGTAAGGATGATGGAATCAAAAGGAGCGGTGGAAACGGAGGCGGGGCGGACTACGCTTGCCTTACAGAAAATTCTGCAAGAGATACGGATTACAACGGATTACAATACATTACAACGATTGGGACGATGTGGACAGGTGCGGGTGGGGATGCTGGGATAGGAATCAACGCTTCTAGAGGGCAATGGAAATTCATCTGGATCGGTTTCAACCTCGATGGAAGAAGTTGCATTTTGTCAAAACCATTTTCTTCGAGATGGGTCGAGTCATAGATCTTGAATAGCAATTATCGTTTCCGTCAAGCTCATCTTTAGCATGTTCAGCAAAACAGAAATCAGACGAGAAATTTCCTTTTGAGAAATTTTTTGTTCCGCCTTGTCTCCGTATTCCAACTGCCAAGTGATGCAGCTGCTATTGCGGGAAGAGGTTACATATATTATGACGTTCCAGGGATACAGTCGAATCTCTGTTATAAAAAAGGCCGGAGGTATTGGAAGAAATTGGTATTGTAGCAGGTCTCTAAGCCACGACCGTATGATGTCAACTAGGTGGAAATGGAGGTGATGGAAACGGATGGAGTGGAGGGGAGTGGAGGGGAGTGGAGGGGAGTGGAGGGGAGTGGAAGGTCAGATAAGCATCCCCAATGGGACGAGGCGGCGTGGGCGGAAGAGAGGGGCACGGAGGAGGCTTGCAACTGGGGGCGTAGTGGATATAAAAACCCCGTTTGGATGGCCTCAGCGGAGTCGTCCTCCTGCCACCTTGTCCTTGGATGCCTTCTCATCAACTACGTGAGTCCAAGCTTCTTTTTTTTCTAATTATGGATTTAGAGTCCTTTTTCAGTTAAAACTCTCCAGTTGTTACAATGTGATTAGTAACCTGACGAACTCTGTTGCAGAGACGCCATCTCTGGACGTCTAGCGGAACTGGTTCTACCTCCTGCGCCATCTTAGGAGAGATTCGTGAACCTATTCCGTTGATGGCGCCAAATCTGCACAACTTTTGGAACCGGACCCCTGGACGTCCTTGAGAATTGGAACTTCTCCGGCCATCTCGGGAGGAGTATGGTAAGAGATTCCGCGCTAGGCGCCATCTCCGGGGGAGTTTGGGAAGTAGTTCCCTAATTAAGGCTCCATGGACTAGACTACGATGAAGCCATCGCATGACGTCAGCGAAACGTTCCACTATAAAAGCGGGCGCTTTGCCCTTCCCTCATTACCTCTCTGCTTGAGGCCCAAGACGGGTCGCACAGGCTCTCGTCTCTCGCAGCCGTTGTACATATCGTTGGTCAGAACCACCTCGCATCGTACATCAATTTTTCATTGATTTCCATTGTATTCTTAGGTACCTATTTTAATTCATTCGCTCACTTAGTAGTTATGAGTGACAATGGCAAATATTGCATTGTTTGTATTGTTTATGAATATTTATAGGACTCGGCAGACACGAAATATTTCCAGACATGACAGAATCGTGGAGGGCTGGCAGGTCTCCTATCGAGAATGGATACAGTGACATAAAACCATCGTACCGGATGACCATGAATGCTCATTGCTTGGGGGTAGAAATCATTCGTCGGAAGCTGAAGAGAGCACAGAGGATAATGAAGCCTGAGATAAATTATTTTCTCTCGGGTGATGCAGGGAAGGAACGGCCGTCGAAGATCCCCAAGGATCTTCTGTTTCAGGAACTCGTTCACGAAGTATTCACAAATACTGTGAAATAAGTTATTAATTACAAGTACTTGCATATCCATCCATTGACTATTTGGATCTTCGTACCTACCAGAACTCTTCCAGACTGAGATACTGGGGAAATGTAGTGAGGATGAATCGGGATCGTTAGGAATTGATTGAAAAAATTTGGGAATAATGGTGACGCAAAAGGGATTTTCATGACAGCTCCGATGTAATGTGAGCAAGCCCAGTAACAAAACCCATCACAAAAATAAAGGTTTTTGGAGTAGAGGACATTTTCGGATTTCGCGATGTCATGGTCTTGCCCAGTTTCCCATGCCAAAGGTGCGTTTCGCTACCCTGTCCACTTGCACAGCATACCCGAAAGTGCGAGGCGTTCCACCCCCCAAAACGCGTTTCTGCGCAGATCTAAGAGGGGTCTCTCCGAGAACCTCCCCGGAACCCTTTCCCTTGAACGTAAGCCACTTTTTCTCCACTTTTTTTTTCACCCAGAACTCACTCCTGATAAACGAGTCAACGATCCCTCGCTTCCATGCCCGCCCTGTCCGCAGACTCGGAAGGAGAAAAGAGAATGCCGTGACTTCGCAGCGCGACCTCGAGACAGGCGAAAAGCGGATCCCCTTCTTCCCCCTTCTCCCCCGAGGGTCATCCCGCAGACTGCCTGCCTCGTCAGTCATGGGAGCGGACTCGAAGAGCAGCGTTCAGCTGCGGGTCGATTGCGTCTGTGTGAGTGCTGCGAGCCCACACAGGAGCGCAGTACTCCGCGGTCGAGTAGACCAAGGCGAGTGTTGCGGTTCGGAGGGTACGTGCGTCGGATCCCCATGTAGTGCTAGCGAGGCGCTGGATCAGCTCGACCCTCGAGGCTAGCTTATTTCTGAGTTTCTTCAGGTATTGCCTAAACGTCAGGCTCCTATCCAGTGTCATTCCCAGATCGCGGGGGTTTGGATCGTGCTGGACACTTTGACCGCAGAACTGTGTCTTTAGCGTTCTGTTGGCGGCGGAGTTTTGGAGGTGGAATGCTGTAACTGCGGTCTTTTTTGCGGGTTGGGACAGATGACGCCATCGACGGAAGTAATCTTCCATCTTATTTTTATTTCGTTATTTAGAGTGGCTTCCGTTTCCTCGAGTGTGCTACCTTGCGTTCCCAGCGCTAGGTCGTCGGCACACGCAAATTTGCGGGACGTGGTCGCGGGCATGTCACTGATGTTAGATGTTGAAGGTGCTAGTACGGAGCCCTCGTACTAGCCTCGGCAATAAAACCAGCCGCCAACGCATGCTACAAAATGGTCTCCCTCAGGGCTCCCTACTAGTCCGATGATTTGGACGGCTTTCGAAGCCCTGGGATCGATAGGTAGGTCAGAAACCGCCGAAACTGAAAAAAAAGGAAATTTCAGGACATTTAAAGCAGCGTTGCGAACGCGCCCCAAGCGCCAGCTGGCGATTCAAAAAGACGAGTGCGAGCAATGATTCCAGCGGCGGAAGAAACATAAAATAATTCGCGAAGGGGACTGCCTCGGACGCGACCTTTCCAATATTTAATTTCCCACTTCGTGTTTGAATGCTGTGGAGAGTCCGGAATTTTCTTACTGCATAAAATAAGGAAGGATTTTTCAACCTATTTCAATCATATCAATCGATGAATATATTTGTCGTGCAGCCATGTGTCCAATCCCGAATGAATAGCCGTCTAAAAAA
Organism: Darwinula stevensoni; assembly: GCA_905338385.1. Taxonomy (NCBI): domain Eukaryota; kingdom Metazoa; phylum Arthropoda; class Ostracoda; order Podocopida; family Darwinulidae; genus Darwinula; species Darwinula stevensoni. The sequence continues at coordinate 50,297 of CAJPEV010000843.1, read as the reverse complement.
AAAAAAGATACGAGGGCCACTCAATAATTTATCTACCTGAATATGAAAGGGATGAGCAACAGGCCTGTGCCTGCTGTGACCTGTCTCGACAGGTCTCGTGAGTGCCCCACCAGCTCAGTGGCTCAAGGCCGTTCAAAGTGGTAGCGCGTTAGATTTATTTTCCCGAGTCTGTGTGATTTGACGAAAGTCGAACATCGTTCAGCGATCAAATTCCTCACCAAAGAAGGGAAAGCACCTAAGGTGATTCATGAACGTATGTCTAACCTTTATGGTGTGTCTTCGCCTTCTTATTACCGAGTTAAATTTTGGAGCAAGCAGTTTAAGTGGGGAAGAGAGTCGATCGAAGATGACCCATGAAGATGAAGAAGAGGCTTCTGATCAGGAAATGTGTCAACAATTGGAGAGCGCGATACCGGAGGATCGTCGCACCAAAGTCTCTGTTTTCGCTCATGGGAACTGGGGATTTCAGAGGGCACAGTGATTCACATCATTCATGGAAAAATTACACGTGTCCAAAGTCGGTTCTCGCTGGGTCCCAAGAATGCTGACTCCAGCTCGGAAGAAGAACAGATCTGACATCTGCAAGGAAAACTTGGAGTTCTCTAAACAAACCGGGGAAACTTTTTTTTCCCAGAAAAGTAACTGGTGATGAAACTTGGATTCACCACTGGGATCCCGAAACCAAGCAGGAGTCCATGCGGTGGAAGCACAAGGGATCGCCAACGCCTCGCAAATTTCGTGTTCGGAAATCTGCAGGAAAGATTATGGCCACTGTGTGTTGGGACGGCGAGGGACTACTGCTGCTCGAGTTCATGCCAGACGAGTGTACGATCACTGGCGATTCCCATGAAAAATTTACACGATGCCATCGAGGAAAAACGCAAAGTCGTCAAGGGGGGGGGGTCCTTCATCTCCATGACAACGCGCCCGTTTCCTACTGATCCTACTGACTATTTTCTGACACTTGAAAAAATTTTTGCGGGGAAAAAGAATTTCATGCAATGAAGAGCTGAAAGTTGCCGTTTCTGATTGGTTCGATGGACAAGAAGGATTTTATTCCCAGGGAATAAAATCCTTGGACTCAAAGTGAAATATGTGTGTTGAGTTAAAAGTTACATTGAAAAATAAAGTGTTATTTTTCCCCTCGGATGTTTCTTTCTTATTCAGGTAGATAACTTATTGAGTGACCCTCGTAAGTGTAGATTTTCGACTCGACTCTTCGTTGACAATCCGAATTTTTTTTTTTTTTTTTTGTTTCGAAGATGCACGTGGTTTTTGTGGGCTGGTTAGGCGTGAGCTGATGTCTCGGAGCTAATTATTTTCTTGCTTTGTGCAGAAACTAATGGGGAACAGATCAATATGAGGCAGTGTCTGGATCCGTGATTCCAAATGCGAATTTTTTCAACGTCCTTCGGGGACTTCGAATCTCGGACGGACTCGGCGTAATCATGAGACACCGAATCGAGCGTTTCTTCAGTCTGGCGAATTTCCCCGGTTGATCTGTATTGCTGCGATCAAATATGAAACGGACTCTCTTCGTCGACAAAAGGTCAAACAAGGTTGACAAAAGGTCAAACGATGTGTGAATTGTGTGAATGCATTTAAATCGGGTGCGTCTCGAAAGACCCGTAACCCTGTCTAGATACGGTTTCCTTCGAAACCTCGGGTCTAGACAGACCTGTTCACTCGACGTCGCCGAGCGATCGGCTGATGCGTGTCGATTTCGACATGCATGCCCGACAACGCCTCTGGGCGTTAGGTCGCACGGCGACCTTCAATGGCCGATCGATCACGGCATTCCGTGTGCATGAGCCTCTCGAGTCCAAAAATAATTGAAAATAAATAATTGACAAATTCATGAATTTCAGGGAAAGGTCGGGAGCAGGCCGACTCGGGAGACCGAAGCCGCGACTCGCCGAGAGCCAAAGATGAACTTGAAAACGGGACTCGCCCTCCTGCCCTTCGCCCTCTGGATCCAGACGGTCGTCGCAGTCACGTTCAAGGATCTGTACAGGCGGGACGGCGAGGAGATGGGCTTCGTCGAGAGGTGGATGCCGGCCGTCCACTTGGCCGATTCGATCGTGGAGAATTACCTCAGAGGTTGGGATTTATGACATCGTGAAGGAAATATACCTATTTTCCATTTCTCTTCCGGGGAAATGACTTATCCTTTCCTACACGGACAAATTACATCAAATTTCAGCAGAAAACTTTGCACGGAAACGTGTGAAACTCGGGCGGCTTTTCACGTGAGGGAAATAAAAAGCTGGAAAGAATTAGTTTAATTCTGATGGACTCCATCGAAGGTTACGAAACCTTTGCCGCATTCCAGTGGCAGGAAGGCGGCAGGATTTTACAATCGGCTCTTTCCCTTCAGAATCGCCGTGCGGATCCTCCGAATCCGGCGAGGGAGTCTGCAGAAAGAAACGGGACGCGACCCAGGTGAATCCGATATTCGGCCCGAACTCCCGCGTCCGGGGAACGACCCCATCTTCCTTCTACATGTACATCCAGTACTCCTTCACCATGTTCGGCTTCGACATTCCCCTGCCCTACCCGCCAGGGGAGAAGGCGGGCATCGCGTCTCCAGGAGGCAAGGAGGTCGCCAATTAGTCTTATCCCAGAGTATCGAGCAGCTGATAAAATAGACGAGATATCTTTAAAAAAAAATTTTTTTTCTCTCTAATAAAAATCTGTGCCATTTTATTATTTATATCGCCATTTTATTGGCGACTTTAAAGGGACTTCGCCGTCCCTTTAAAGAGGCGGGCCAGCTGGTAAGCACACCAAGACCAAATGGAAATTTCGGTTTGTCGGCTCGTCAGGTTATGGGTCGCCCCTTCTCGTGGACTTTTTGTACCACCAGGCAATGGAGTTGGGACTCGCGCGTGTTGCGTTTCCTGATTTTTTGGAACTTCTTGCCATCATCGGACCGGACTATGAATTCATTTTCGTGATGGACAACGCTCCAGTGCACAAAAGGGTCATTTCCTCCCCCCGCCCCCACAATCCTTGGTCAAATTCAATCGAACTCGCGTTCTCGCCCTTCAAAGCAGAAGGGAAGAAACGTCTCGGTGCGTGGCAGCCGCTGCAGGAAAGAATCTGTGAAGAGTCGATTCGCATCGCGAATGCGGATGCCTCATGCAGACTTTTCTTTGCACTTTCACTATGCGGATTCTTTTTCGATTCGTCAGAAATCCCATTCACGAATGAAGGCATTCATTTTGCTCTTCGGTCTCCTGCCGTCGGGATTTTAAAATTATTTATTACTTATCCTCGGGGGGAATGATTTGGCCTCGTGGTCTCAACCAAAGAGACAGTCCTGAGATCTGAGGTCTCAGATCTGAGGTCTGAGACCCTTCCACTTGGCCTCTGTGTTGCCGAATGTGAGCGGGGAGGGGCGGGGCAGGAGGTGGCCCGTGCGGGCTTTTGGACCTGAAAAATTTTCCAGCTGGTGACATGCGTCCACGCCCCCTGAGGTCAAGGGTCAGGGTTTTCTGGTGGGCGCCTGACCTGCACGTCCACAGTGAAGTTCTCGCTTCCGCCAATAGCTGCTTGCCATTTGCCATTTTCCTCTCGGGGAAAACCTCCCATCCAAGAAGTCATCGTCGAAAATTTCGTCGTTTCCACTACGGAAAAATGAGAAATAGCTCATCGTTCGAGGATTGGGGAACCGACTGAAAATTTGAGAACGCTCGGAAAACAGGCTTCTCTTGTGAATTTCAACCGAGCAAAGTCTTCTCCGACGCACTCTATATTATCATAAACTAAATCTTTCCAAAATCGAGCAAATAAAAAATGGAACAACCCACACCCTACGATGTCCACCTATCAATCGGGTCCTTCAAGGCCATTGCACCTAGGAGTCCTTGAGCAAGACTCTGTGGCAAGTTTTCATTTTGTGTTTACTTTCCGGTATTTCGATTTTTTTTCTGCGCCCTTTGGGCGAAGAATCTCTCAGCTTCCCCTCTCAGCGTATGATTTCCACGCCTGTGAGAAATCGTAATCTATCCCTAATGAACACGGCGCGAGAGGTTCCCAATGACAACAACTTTCACTCACCGACACGAGCAATGAAACTCGCTTTCCCTCGGCTTCGATGCAAATAAAAGCTCAAGTATATTTGATACGGCCATTCACAAAGAAAGGATAATTTAGTTCTTGTCCCTTCGGCACAGAAAGCAGCCGAGGCGATTACAAGCGTAAAAGCTTGGTTCTTTTTACCGCGGAAAAAAGGGTGTAAATTTTCTTAGGTCTCCTTCTTTACTTGATTGTGCCACACGGAGGATAGGGAAGGGAAGGGGGGTGCGTCCGAAACCCTTCTGCGGCACTGGAGGCAGCGCGACCTTGAGACAGGCGAAAGGCGAACCCCCTTCTCCCCTGAAGGTCTTTCGGCAGACCGTCTGCCTCATCAGTCTCAGCCTGGAGGTGGCCTGGAAACGTTTCGCTGTGTATTCCTTATCCGAGAGCCGTCGATTCGTTTACGTGAACTAGTTGTGCAGGTACGCTGATCATCTCATGGATTCCGAGAGTCCAGAAAATTGTACGTGAGACCTTTTTTGAAGTAATAGTAATGATTTCTTACCGGGCCAAGTCCTTGATGATCGGGAACGGCTGTAGATGTGAATTGTATCGCTTTTGTACGATTACGTCCGTTGTAAAGTGCGGATAAGAAGGGCGAGTCTTCCACTATTCTTCTTATCCTGGAATAGACTCCTCATTCGAATGGAAAGGAGGAGCTGGGATGATAAAAGAACATAAAGATGGTTGGGTCAACCGATGATCCTCTCGTGGTGTTTCATAAAATTCGTGCAACATTGGACGAGTAGGTAACACGGAAAACTGTCTGGAAAATGTATTAGTTTATCAGACTCTTTACTTTTCTTCCAATATGTTCTCGTCTCTTTGATCTAAAACTGTTAATTGTCAAGTTAATTTATTCACTTAAAATATGCACAACACGAGTGCATGATACTTTCAACACTGTCATCGACTGCACTCCCAACTCGAAGTCGCACGAGGCTCTTTGCCCTCTTCTCGAATACGGCATTCTGCATGTTTATCCAGAAAAATCGGGAATCCTAAAATGTTTTCCTATGAATCCACGAATTTCTCTGTTCAGGGAAAGGCGACCCTTCGAAGGCCGACTCGAGAAACCGAAGCCGGGACTCGCCGAGAGCCAAAGATGAACTTGAAAACGGGACTCGCCCTCCTGCCCTTCGCCCTCTGGATCCAGACGGTCGTCGCAGTCACGTTCAAGGATCTGTACAGGCGGGACGGCGAGGAGGACCCGGACGCCATCGATGGATGGATGCCGGCCCTCCACTTCGTCGATTCGCTCGTGGAGAATTTATTCCAAGGTAAGGATTCCTGGAGTTTCTGCTCTCTTGTCGAGTTTGCTGCTGTGATAGAGAATGGAGGGAATTTCCAAATTTCCCTTCCTCTTGCGGGAAAAATTTGATTTTTCTTTTCCTCTACGATTGAAGTATTTCAAACTTTGGTTGAGAACATTCTGCCGAAACGCGTGAAACTGAAGTCACTTAATTTAAGAAAGAAATAAATAAATTCTGGGATGGGCTGCATCCGCGGCTACGAAACTGCTTACAAAGGGTGCTCCTTCGACGAAGTAACAAAGCTCGGCTCTCTCCTTTCAGAATCGCCCTGCGAGTCGTCCGAACCCGAGGAAGGGGTCTGCAGAGCGAAACGGGACGCGAACGACCCGGATCCGATTCCCGACCAGAGCTCCGAGCCGGATCCGGCTCCTGTCCCGGACTCCGGCCGAAAGCTGGACAAGGGAAACAAAAAATCGAACCCGTCCCCTTACGTCACCTATATCTACTATTCGCTTCCCCTCTTCAGCCTGGACCTTCCCCTGCCCTTCCCGCCAGGGCAGCTCACGGCCTTCACGTCGCCAGGGGTCAAGATCTCCGATTAGTTTTATCCCTTTAAGTATTGAGCGGCGCATGTTATTGACGAGAGATGCTGTATTTAATATATATAAATTCACGAGTAAAATATCTTGGTGCAGTACAATGGGTCACCCGTTTCTTCAGGAATACGTGTTTTTTTTTTAATTGCTGAAAACGATGGTGCTTCCTATTTCAAGTGGTGCATGAGCACCTCGCGGCATTCGGGGATCTTCCAGAGATCTGCACACTCCTTGAGGGTCGTCCGGTGGGGAACGCTTTGACGCTGGGGGAAGTGGCTGTTCTTGCCAACTTGGATCTATCGAGGACTTGCACTTCGTCGAGGAAGTTTGCACGACGGGAGAAGCTGGACTGACAGTATTGCAGACAGTGTTTAGCACAACAGAGCCTTCCACACACGAGATGGTACTGGTTTTTTTTTTTAGATTGCAAAAAAAAATCAATGAATTGCTAATGAGCAAAGAGAACCGGGAGCTAAAATTGGGAGTTCGATCAGCCTTGAACGGTGAAACCCAATAGCGCACACTCCTCTCTAGCGCACACTCCTCTCTTGCGCACACTCCTCTCTTGCGCACACTCCTCTCTTGCGCACACTCCTCTCTTGCGCACACTCCTCTCTAGCGCACACTCCTCTCTTGCGCACACTCCTCTCTTGCGCACACTCCTCTCTAGTGCACACTCCTTTTATCAGCCCTTGATCATATCCGCATCCCTACAGGCCTATCATGTATCATGCGTAGAAATGAGGCACAGTGAAAGAAAGACTCTGCGGTGGTGCACGACACATTTTAATCGTTTTTTTTTTCCCTCATGAAAGCAATTTTTTGAAAGTTTATCTATTTGGTGATGATTTTTAATTTATTTTGTATTTATTGGGTTGGAAAGAAAGTCTCGCAACGCTCTGCGCAAAATTTTTCAAAAGGTTATAACTTTATTGAAATGCAATTTCAGTCTACAGTGTAACGACCATTGTTGTCTATGACATGTTCCCAACGCACGGGTAAGTGCTCGATGCCCTTTGCCCAGAACTCTGGCGATCGCGAAGCGAATAAACGGCCGACATCATTTTCGAGCCGTGCTCGATCGTGGAAGGCCTCGTCCCGCAGGGGATTCTCGAGGGCCCGGAACGAGTGATAGTCGTTTGGGGCCGAGTCCGGAGAATACGCTGGATGAGGTAAAACTTCCCAGCCCGGTTCCGAAATCGTCTGGCGAGTCATCTTCGCAACACGTGGACGAGCGTTGTCGTGCTATTCTCCTCGTGGAAGCCACTGACGCTTGCGAGTACGGTCGACGTCGAGGACCCAGTCACGATTTCCTTCAGAAGGTCCTTTCTGTGCGGACGAAGGAGCAGCGATTCGCAGACACCGACACGGCTCAGAGTCGGTGGGCCGATGAGGGACCCACGTCGAGTAAACCTTCCGATAGCCGAGGTCGTTCGGATGGTTGCCGGTGGCCATATGGGTGACTCCAAGTGTAGTCGCCGATTCGCGAGTGGTTGCGTTCGGCTTCGCGTCGAGGGCGGAACGCAGGGCTTCGTCAGAAAGTGTTGCAAGACTTTCTTTCCAACCCAATATATTGCAGTACTTCATATTTTTTAAAGGAGCTCTTTCAGCGCGTGATTTGCACGTTCCGCAGCTTTGCGAAATAGAAATTTTAATCAAGCCCTAATGAACACGGGAGACCCAGGAAAACTTTTCATCCACCGACATGGGCAACGTCGGCCGCTTTTCCTCTACTTCCATTAAATCGAGTGAATTTGGCACGAGGACGTCTCAGTCGTGCCTCGAAGGAAGGGCGTGCCTTTTGTTACGCCTTTTCGGATTAACTGACCCGCAATTCAACATAATCCGGATACGGATAAAGAAATGGATTACGCCTTCATTCGTGCTCCCTATATGAACAAGCTGGAACAATTTTTTTGCATAAAATTGTTGAAGACTCTGTGTGGCGAATGGGAAAATTCGGAAAAATTCTCGATGGGGAAGAACGTAAATATTTTTTTTTTTTTATGAATGTACTTTTTTTTTTTTACCAACTGGAAACATATTGAAAATACTGGGTCAGTGCCAAAGCTGAGACCTTTCACCTTGTTCTGTCGCAAATTCAATTTTTGTTTATTTATTTCATGCTTCAAATTTCTTTGCCATGCATTTACTGTCACGAATCTTTATTAGATATCCTTCCCTGACCTACTACGAAGTACATTTGTTGCAGTTTTTTCCATTGTTAAATTTCTTCCACCGTGACAAGAACCAAAAATTGCATTAAAATGAAAGAGTTTTTGCAGTTCAGTGCAAATTGCCGTATTTTTTTTTCTTACCTTACAGTAAATGTATACAAAATCATATTTTTCCCCCGACGCTGTCACATATGCAGCACACACCTCCACGCCGAGAATGACTAGGGAGGCAGTCTGCCGGATGGCCCTCGGGGGTGAACCAAGAAAAATGGCGCCTTTTTTCCCACATTTAAAAGAATCCAGAGGAAGAAATGAACTAACACGGTGTGCCTCCTATCCCTTCCCTTCCCCCCACGCAGGCTTTGGGAAGACGCCGTGACCTCTCAGCGCGACCTTGAGACAGGCGAAAGGCGAACCCCCTTCTCCCCCGAGGGCCATCCGGCAGACTGCCTCCCTCGTCATTCTCGGCGTGGAGTCGGCCTGGAAGCTGCGCTTGCTAGACGCGTTCGTTCTTCGATTCGTTTGTGTGAACTAGCTGTGTGGGTATGTTCATCCATCCGTCTCGTGGGATTCTCCATCTTTTTTTATCAGGCAAAATTCTTGAAATTCAGAATTGGCGTGTGGATATGATTTGCATCGCGACTGTGTGATTTCGTCCGTTGTGTGGATGTCTCAAATAGAAAGGGTGAGACACCATATGTCCATATCGTGGAATGGACTCCTCGTTCGAATGGAAAAAGTCGTCTTCATTTTCAATGGAAGATACGCGTTTTCGTGCGGGCCACTTCGTCCTCGTCTCTCGAATGCATAAACACGATCCGAGAATAGTTTTGATACAATTTCAGGAATTCCCCTGTCCAGGGAAAGGAGGCCGAAGCCGCGACTCGCCGAGAGCCAAAGATGAACTTGAAAACGGGACTCGCCCTCCTGCCCTTCGCCCTCTGGATCCAGACGGTCGTCGCAGTCACGTTCAAGGATCTGTACAGGCGGGACGGCGAGGAGATGGGCTTCGTCGAGAGGTGGATGCCGGCCGTCCACTTGGCCGATTCGATCGTGGAGAATTACCTCCGAGGTAAGGATTTATGGAATTTCGGTTCTTGTCGACAATGTCGACGAGTCGACTTTTCTACGAAGTCGAGTTTGGTGCTGACATCGAGGAAATGTAGAAAACAAAATTCTTCCACCTCCACTCGCTCTCTCTTGAGGCAGAAATTGTTTTTTTTTTTTTAAATAATTTCTTTCACGTTCAAAGAGTCCCAAACTTCGGCTGAAAACATTCTGCAAAAACGTTTGAAACTCAGGAGGTTAAGGGAAAAAAAAAAGGATTTAAAAAATATGATCTGGACTACATCGGCGACTACAATACCAATAGCGAAGGATGCTCCTTCGGTAGGTGAAATATCAACGTCTGATTCGGTTCTTTCCTTTCAGAATCGCCGTGCGGATCCTCCGAATCCGGCGAGGGAGTCTGCAGAAAGAAACGGGACGCGACCCAGGCGAATCCGATTTTTGGCCCGAACTCCCGCGTCCGGGGAACGACCCCATCTTCCTTCTACATGTACATCCAGTACTCCTTCACCATGTTCGGCTTCGACATTCCCCTGCCCTACCCGCCAGGGGAGAAGGCGGGCATCGCGTCTCCAAGAGACAAGGAGGTCGCCAATTAGATGGACGAGATGTGCCTTTTAAAAAGTATTTATATTAACTCGAATAAAAATCTCGGTGCAGTACGTGTCGGCGTTTAACTCGGAGGCGGTCGAGCTCGTTCGGCACAACGTTGCGTCAACGTTGATAAAAGGTTGAAATGTTGAGAAAATCCACTTTAGGTTCCACAAATAAATCGGAATATAAATATGATAAATAAATCGGTTCCACGAATTAATCAAAACATGATATTGACGAGAAATTTCCATTTTGAATGGAAGAATAATAAAATCTCTCTGCAGTGCTTTTCGGTTTGTATCGCTTTCACCAATATCCCAAATCTGGTGCTTATGGCCATTATATATATTAAAAAAAGGCTCATTTGTGATTGAGAATTTAACCAGAAATTCTATTTCAGTTGGACTCGTGGAATGCATGAACGTAGTTTCGGGTCAAATTTTTATTTATTTATTTATTTTTTATCACACTCACCCAGAACGACCTTATTCATCGAATCAAAGTATCATTTTTTTTTAACAATGGCAAAAGTTATCTATGGCAGATATGATGAAGTACTTTTGTGCACGGCAACGTTAGACTGTCTAGCTTCAAATCACGGGATTTTCATCCGCTCACTTTAAAGGGACTTACCCCGAAGAAGAGGTAAGTGTGATCGGTCTTTTTGTTTTAGGAATTTTAATCTGCAGTACTGATCATACAGGGAAAGTTGAACGAGGTGCGCCGAGGTACGTCGTTGATGGCAAGTTGCTCTTGCAAGTACCAAAAAAATTGACGGGACTGATCACACACAGAATGACCTTACTTGATGAGGAATCAGATTCATTCATTAATGACGCTTGGAGGATGACATAAAAACCCTGTGGTCATAAAAATTGATATGATTGAGAACTTGCATAATTTCTTGGGTGTCTGTCATTTATCACTGATATCCTGGATTTAAGAAATAACTGATTCTGATGGTCAAAACTAGTTGACAGAAGCTCATGCCAATTTTTTTCTGTTATCCGATTTTTTTTTTTTGGCTTCATCCCCATTGACTGTCCCTTGCCTCTTTCATCTGTCCAAGCCATAATGGGCAAGTGTTTCCTGTGATGCCAGGCTCCAGAAATGTGCCGTCGAGGTTGCTTCAAAATCGGAACGCTTTTCCCGTAATTTTAGCTTCCCATGAAATGTAGTCGGGAAATGTTCACTACATCTATAGCAGAGTTTTTGCGACGTTGCTAACCAAATCTAGTTGATTTGATAAATTAAGGGATTTTTATAGGCTTTTTGTTTCATGTCGTCGCTGTCACTAAAAAAAAAAAAATTTGCCATGAATGCCACTACAGTAATGATCCTCCAACAGAAAAATAAAAGCAAAACTTTCTTGGTTCACTAACAAGATTTTATTTGCTTTCATTTGTATCTTCACAATGCAGCATCTCTCCATCACTACTCGGGAAAAATGGCACACGACTCACTCACTTGCAATTTTTTTTTGCACACACAAGTTCCGGGGTGTGATTGACCTGTATATAGATCTCCCCAGCGAGAAAACCATGATCTGTTTGACTACATTGAGCCCACTTAGTGATCGAAAGTTTCTCAAGCTTGTGCTTTGCATCAGTAGGAATGCGTTTTTCAAGGCAGTCAGACCTTGAGATCACCTGAGATGTCCAGGTGGAGGGGTGAGGGAACCAGAGGGATGAGTGTTTCTCAGTAAAAATTGCAACTGACATCAACGTGCGAAGATGGCACTGGGAAATCCGTCCCTCGTTTCCTCCCCCTTCTCAGCCGATGAATCCCAGATGATCTGCATTTCTCAACTGCACCGAGTATGCAGAGAAACGAAAAACTGTGACGATTCCTTGCATCTTCTCGAAAGACAAACATCTGATTGGGGCTACAACAGAGCGGCAGGGGATACACTTGAAAGAATAAAACTTGCATTCATGCATATTTTCCTCTGTAGAATTTCAGCACACAAGATAGCTGCTGACAGGATAATGCTGATCGCACCAAACGCAGAGCAACAACACGCAAACAACATCACACTTGATTACAACAGAACATGGAAAAACATCATCTGTGTTAGAAAAAAAAAACCAAAGGAACAAAACTGATAATTTGTACTCTTGAGACATCTCAGGAGAGAAAGAGATGAAGATGAAGAAAAGAATAAATATATGTTTTGTTTATGCATTTAAAGAACATCATGTCAGGCAGAGACAGTCTCCACCATGCTCTTTTTGATGATTTGACCGAAGTCCTCATTTCCTCCTCCACCTTCATCAGACATCTGGCTACTTTCACTGCTCTCAATTGGCTCCTCATCTGATTTTTTGGCTTCCACACCACCATCATTTGCCGGTTCACTCGATGGTGCCTCCAAGTACCTCGGGGGTTCAAATCCAGATGATGATGCCGATGATCCTGCATTGGGGTTGAGATAAATGCTATGGAAGGGACAACTGGGATCCCGGACATAGGTGAGGGCATGAACAGGTAGGTGATACGAGGGGAAGGTGGGGATGTCGCCTGTATTGTGTGAAAAGCCTGGGATCCGCACCCCAAAATATGGGCTCATCACAACCTCCTGTGGGTTAGTGGTATATGTGCCCGAGTACTCGGTGTTGGTGGATGAATGTGGGAGGTACTGGAGGCCATTATATGTACTGGCTTCACTCGATTCTCCTTCATTTGATGGCTTCTCTCTATTCCCATAGTTTTCTGTTGGGAGGAAAAAAATGAATAAGCTTCTCAGCTTGGCATCAAGAAAAAATACCATGCACATGACCAATCATGAAATGTCAACTCACGCATCTGAAAGTTCCTCTGAAGCCACTGCTGATGCTCTTGATGGACCTGATGGTGATGTTGGTCCTGGTCAAGCTGCTCCTGATGGTCCTGTCTCTGTGTATCAGCTTGTTGCATCAAGGAGAGTGCTTCTGTCTGCTTTCGCTCCATCTCCAACCTCATCAACGTCTGGACCAGATGGCTCCTCACTCTGTGGGCATTGAATTCTACCCGACCATGAGGGTTCTCACAGCCTTCCCGTGTGCATCCACATGGAAAATTCTGCCTGTCCACCTGTAAGCAAATGTATATAAGTAAACAAAGAGCCAATCATGAAAATAAAATTTCCATCAAAGGACCACTAACAGAGAAATGGAAAGATGAATGAATGGAACAACTTGTAATTTTAAGGATGTACTGATCTTGGTATGACTAATATTGATACCAATATAATTATTCAGTAATGCCCATTACTGACACCTGCAATGCTCATGATAATATGTACATAAGGGATGATATGAAGAACAGGTATATAAGGGAACCAAGCTTGAACAAAATAAAAAACTTCTGGCTCAGATACTGATCCAGGCTCAAATTAAAAACAAAAAAAAATGAGGGGCTTCATGGATTCCAATACTGAGGGACTGGACCTCTCCTCTAGGAGCTGACACATGGTCTTTGAATACTACATAAAAAAAAGGTAATCAATTATCCACAATCAAAATTCAAACCAAGATGAATTGCCAATTTGGTGTCCACTGACTTGGCATTTGATTCCAGAGATTGCACAGAGACAGGTTTCAGGTCTGCAGAAGACCTTGCACTGGCAGCCACAGAACTCTCGAGAGACACGGATATTCCGACACTCGTCTGTCTCAAGGGCATCAATCTTTCGCACTCCAGATGCCCTCAACAGTGCTCTCCTTTGGCGTGTAGACACAGGCTAGAGAAGATCAAACCATACCAGCTTAGTATGGCAGCATCATGACATACATATCCACTTCCATAATCACAAGTACAACAGGTCCAAAGTAAAAGTAAGAGCTAAGTGAGATGCAAAAAATATGATTTCAAAAGCATCACTAATTTAGGGATTCTAACTATTACTTGCCAATAGCTTGGTGGCTAATAACTGTAGTCATCCTGCCAAAGAAGAGTCTACTATGAGATTTTATGTATTATGGGTAGTAGGGCTAGTGGACTATAAAAAATATGCCAAAGACCGGTAAAGTGTGGGTTCCCAAAAGACCCAAAATCCTGAAAAATCCCACACAGCAAAAGTGACACCAAATACCAATGTTTAGTGGCAACTGCCAACAGCATTTGAAGTTCATTGCTTCTAGGGAAGCATAGGTCAATGAGACAACACTGTCACTGTATATACATGCAGAGGTTATGCTTAAATGGTTGACCCATTTTCTCTCAATCACCTTCACCCTTATATATACTACTCCAAAATGGAAACAATTCTCACTGCAGACTTTTTTAATGCCTTACACAAAAAAGGTAACTGTTGGTCACCAGACTAATCTTACCAGTTGTACCAGTATCTATCAAAGCCACATTTCATTTTTGCCACATCAAGGCTTCCTGAAGTAATGAACTCTCTCAACTTACTTGTAAGAACATATAGCTGTCAACTTCCACATCAGAGTCACTGACATCACTCAGTTCTTCCTCACTGTGACTGTCTTCACTTCGGCTCATCCGTCGATCCTGAGCCTTGAGCTCCATGAGCATGGCCTTGTGAAGCCGCTTTTGAGCAGTTTCATGTTCACCGAGTGACAGTTGCTCGCTGTGGAAATGTTGCAATGTCATCCCCAGTGTCGATCCACCTTGACTAGGCACACATGTGAAACCCTGGAGAAACAAAGACAATCAGATTAGAAAGATTACACAGAAGCTAAATTTAAAGGGATAAAGTCCTTGTTCCCTTCAAATATACAAAGTGAAATTATATACATCACAAAATTGTTTTCTGACTAGATCAGATACTGATAATGAAAAAACCAATACCCAAAGAACTTAATTCTGATGCCTGATATGAAATAAGCATAAAATTACCATTTCATGCTTATTTCATATCAGATGCCTGATATGAAATAAGCATGAAATGGTAATTTTAAGAAGAAATTAGTCTTTATCTAATGAAATCTGAAGTAAGGATGAGTGCCAGTGTGGCACGAGCTCAGGATGTGCCAAGTCCAGCAAAAGTTTCAACAAATCACTTCTATATGAAACACATCTTAAAGAGAAAAATCTAAGCAAGACTTAAGGATGTAAATTTAAATACTTAATTATGGGCCTAAGATCAAGTCTCACTTTCACTGGGATGGTTTCAGAAACAGATAAGGAAACATAAGACAAACAAATTTAATGGCATTTGAGCAAAATAAATAAGAGAACTTAGGGAGATGGGCAAGTTTCAAGTAGGCTTTCACATTCCTTGAATATGTAGAAGTAGTTCAAAATTCTATTTACCAAAAGGGACTTTTACAAAACACAAACTGAAGCTGAACAGTATAGGGACTTTCCTCCCATAGCACGATAAAATTAAATATGGACAGAAGGCTTTGCTTGCATACCACAGGGACTCAACTTTGACAGCCAAGGCCAAGTCCTTCCCCTATGACCTTCCAATTATGAAAGAATGATGAAAAAAAAAAGAAGGAATCTGGGGCAACATTTGTAATGGGGAATACAATGAACCCTGAGGTGGCTTAGAAACTGTGCTATGAAACTTCAACCTGACTATCATATCACTACTAGGTGCCCATAATAAGTCTGGAGATCAGATTGACATGAGAGAAATTATGTAAAGATAAGAAACAGGAATAGGATGGCATAGAGGTCCATGTATGTGAATATTCTGGGGGTTGATTGGGTAGTGGTAGTGGTAGCACACATGATTGAAAATCAGAAGGCCCCAAGGTTTGATTTTCAGCCATTCATTGATGTACTTTGTCCTCTCATTCACTATGATGTCTATCCACTATATGTAATACTACTAGTAATGCCCAACATTACACATGATGATGTGACAAGACTCTTAAAATGACTAGTCTTCTCTACTCTCTGGGGATAAAGTAACCAGCATTCTTTCTGAGAAAGGCTTCCCTCAACTCACTCCAAGCAAGAATTCGTGTGCATACAAACATGACATTTGTTGAGTCTGTTTTTTTTTCATCATCGCATACTCATTACCTCTTCATTCATTACACTTCTTTACATGTTATCCCAAATGAAAACTAACCACAACTAAAGATCTATAGCTCACCTGTGTGCGGGGAAAATAATATACGGTAACATCATTAAAGGCCAATGTCTTCCTCTGCTTGGGTGGAGTAGGAGTAGAATCTTCATCAGGATCCTCTTCTATTCTCCTCTTCAGGCTGCTCCTCACCGGCTGTTTGGTTTCATCATGGATGTGATGGTAGGAGGTGCCTGGTTGAAGCAGCTGCAGCCCAGGGCTTTGCACAGGAGTACTGTATGTATCACTATAGGATTCGGTGTCAGAGGAGGATGATGGCTCATGCAGGTCAGTGGTATCGCATGGCATCTCACTGTACACACAAGAGCTCTGTGTCCGTGCACCTTCAACTGCTGCCTCTGGTTCTTCCACTGTTGTCTGTCGCAGCTCCCGGAAGATAGCTTCTCTCAGGTGGGAAACCATTCTCATGTCTGAAGACGAACTCACTTCCACACGTACTGCATTACTCCATTCATGTTGTAGTTGATGCTGTGTCACATTTTGATCTGATTCATTGCTGCCAGTTGCTTCAGTGCTGCATGCTGATGCCTCATTATCATTTTGCACCCCTCCTTCTGAGTAAGACGAGCTACTGTTGGGGGCATAACAAGCATCCACATAATCATTTGAGTATTGTATGTCAATTGAGGATGTAACTTCACCATCATTGCTATCTTGGCGACATTCAGCAGATGTGTCCAATGAAGTTGAGCACTCATCCTGAATGGGCTTTGCTTCATTATCATCAACAACTTGTGCACCTTCTCCTGTAGCATCATGATCAACACTGCAAACAAAGCGATTTGGTCCAAAGCTGCTGGAAAAATCTGGTATCCTCATATTGTCAGCAAGGTCAGAATTTGAATCAGTTTTGGGCATTGATTCACTAGATGCAGGTTGAGGATGACACATTCCACTGCTTCCAGGCAGCAGAGATTCATTCCTGACATGAGCATTTGTATCCAATGGACATGTAGACATGGTATTGTCTGGTGAGTATTCAGAACTTGCACCAGTGGCCACTGCACTCAATGATGACACACCATCAAGATTTGGTTCAATTTCAGCCAACAAGGGAGCAGATGAAAACCCATCTGATTCATTATGAGATGCAGGCTCATTAGGTGCACTTGAAACCAATGCACTCAAAGATGAGAGTTCACTTGATGTGGCAGCACATTCATTACCTGTATCAGTTGTTGCAACACCATAAGGGAAAATCTCACTGGTGTTTGATATATCTTTATCCATCATACCCTCTGCTGAGAACTCATTGGCTCTCCTGTGTTGTTGGAGCTCATTGGACACATTTGAAACCAACAAATCTGAGGATGGGAGCTCATCTGATGTGACAATATAATCAGAAGGCTGATTACTGATACTGGTATATGCACTCATAGATGAGATGCTAGAAGTATCATCAGCCTTCAATTCAGATGAAAAACCGCTAGATTCTGAGCAAGAAGGAGGCTCTGGGAAAGCATTTGGCACTGATACATTTACTACTGATGATTCACCATTTGTGGTTGAAGTGATTGCATTCAAATTCAGGAGTGACTGTTCAGCCACTGTATCTGAAGATGAAAGTCCAGCTGAGACTGCCACAGTGCCAAAATGCATGCACTCAACAGATGTTGAAGTTGAGCATTCAGTGCCAGTGTCTGGATTCATTGAAAGGAATGGTTCTGTGTCTGATGATGATGGTGGGTTCATATCTGCATTCATACGGACACACACTGAGTCACCACATGCGCTGAGATCAAGACCATAAACTTGTGCAGGCATGGCAGGTACATCAGGATTGGATTCAGCACGTGCATTCACCTCAGACTCATCCGGCCCACTTGGGTCCCGAATAGGAACCCTGCTGTGCTCTTCCATCTCTTCCTCTTACAGAATAAGCATCTGAAGAATAAAAATGGTGATGCAAAAAACCATGGTACACTTGTTTGGATCAGCAAATAAAGTTGTTTAAAAATACAAGATTTAAAATGTCACCAGTTTTAGAACAGTGCACCTTGCACTGTTCCGGCTTTCTCGGAGAAGCCAAGAAGCCAGGTGGGTGTAGGGTATTCTCATGCATGCATGCATGCATCAATCTACTGTACAGGCTTAGAATATGAATGCATAAAATGGGGCAAGGTTCAACATCATGTACATTAAAGCATAGGAATGACCAAGAAAATGAACTGAACATCTTGGAATCTAGAGTTCATATATATTTACTGATAGACATTGAGGCACTATCTGATGGAAGAAACAAGTCCTAGAAGTCAGGAAGGAAGAGGAAAGACAATGGATCTAGTGAGCCATAAGAAACTCATCACAGGGATCCTTCTGACCAGAACCTATAATTAACAAATAAGTCACATTAACAGAGTATTAAAAAAAAACTAACAAAAAGAAAACAAAGACTGAAGAGGCAGAACAAATTGAAAACATGAAATTTAACACAAAAGAAGAAACAAGTATAGCTAAAACCTAAAACAAACTTCATAAGCTGCAGAGTGTAGGTCATATGACTTGTGAGACCTATCCAAGATCCCTAGTCCTTACGTTAAATGCTGGAAACTTTTCAGGTAAACTCACAGGATAAATACTAAAAAAAAAAAATATAAAAAGATTTCATGACTTGCGTAAATTGGAGGTATTCTTCTTTTGTGAACATTCTGGCAGTAGTATGATATGCAGAGTTCACAACTAGAAGAAACAGAGCCAGACATACAAGCATACCAGAAACTGATCCAATGCATCACAGGTGTCAAGACAAACATATATCTCCAATTCATTTTATGAATACTACAAGAACTACAAAATATTATTACTGACTCAGCATCAAATTCACAGAAGAAAACCTATTCTTCTGTTAGACTTTGTCCTTGGACAAGTGATGAAAGACAACTGATCACTCACAAATTCAAAGATCACGAGTGAGGTCCTAATAAGGTTTCACATAGTCAAAAGGCAAGTTCCTACTGAAGCACTGATACCAGGTTTGACTGATGTCAAAAGAATTCCATACTGTAAGTCAATTCTAGTGCTGAATTACACTGGATGCAACTTAATCCTACACTCAACAAAGTAAGAAACTGTGATTACTCTAAATCCAGACCTTTCATGAGTCATGACAATTCAACAAGACTTTGGACAAGATTTGAAGACAGTAGAGATGAAAGAAGAAAAGTATTGTCAGAGCATCAACAGTGGAAACAAATTGAGCAGAACTATTCATGAGATCAGCAATGACATTAAGGAATTCACAGTGTTTAATGACATATCAGATCCTCCAGTCAATCAGATCACATGAGCAAATTCCTTTTACACCCAGTATATAAAAAAAAGGTTTTCTTCTGAATTTTTACTTCATGTTGTGTTCCACATTGACTGCAGTATGGCCATGAACACCTAGTGCTCATAAAATTACTCAAAAAAGTATAATCTAATTCTGAATCAAGTAGAAAATGCTGTGGTAAAAAAAATGCCAACAAATATGCCCAATATCAATTTCCCCATTGATTTTTTAATCCAACAGGGAAAACAAAATTAAAAACCCAAAACAGAAAATGGGATTCTAGCTGACAGCACGAGAAAAGACAGATTGGAAGAGAAGCTACTGGATAAAGTATGAAAGAAGGGACAAATGAATATCTTAGATCCAATTTCATGATTGACATCAACCATATTGAAAAAGTAGTTGCCAGCACCACAAACCACAATATGTCACAAAATTCATTCTGAGAATCACTCTTTCATGGATACTAATGGAATTATATCCATAAAAGTCAGAAACTTATCCACGTGCACAGTTTCAACAGGCTGAGACTGAAAGGGAAAATAAGCTCATGAAGCAGAGTAGCAAAATTAATTGTCATATTGTAAAAAACAAAAAGAACTGAAAGGTTTGACAAGAATAACTCATGAATTTGGTTATAGTCAGTTTTTGATGTAACATTCAGCACTTTCCTGTATTAAAATATTCTCATTCTGAGCTTTAGAGATATTCAATTCTGTTTCTCCAGGTAAAACACTATCATATGAGGTGAGAATGTGTTCCCCTGAGGAATAGCAATAATGAATCAGATCTCCAATAGGTATTAAGTAATAGAGGTGGAAAAAGTTATTCTGCTTCCTAGTAACTATGTTTCACCGTCCCAGTTTCCCAGTCATTGATATTGCTTCCCCCTTCTTTGCCTTCCAAATCAGTTGTTATTCTTCCCAGTAACCTGGTTACCAGGTTACATAACTTTTCCAACAGATAGGTAACAGGACCCTTCTGCGTCCTTCTCTCATGCTGTCAGCCATAATTACATGTGCCTTGTAATATGTTTTCCCTAACTTTTCTTCCAGAAGGCACTATAAAATCCATATGCAACAAGGATGGCAATTCCAGTGAGGACACACTGCTTGACCAGTGATGACATCACTGTTACTGTTCCAATCACAGCTGCCTGTAATGAGAAAGCAAAGGATGAACACTGCAAAAAATGACCCAGACCTGATATCACAAATTACACCTGCTGAACTTACCCATCCTCCATGTTCAATCACATAGGTAACAACTCTTTTTTTTAGAAATGACACACTCCAAGCAATCAAGTTCTTGAAGATAGAATAATATTGCTTCTTCAGTGAGATAGTTGCTACATCAGAGATGAAGAAGAACAGGACCAATATTCTTTCCCTGGTCACACCTTCAGGTGCCTAAAATGGGAATGAGCACACCAAGGATCAAACTGGGTCCAATTCCCTCATAGGCCTTGCCCATGTTATAGATAATATAATTCTATATAGACAAAGTACAAATGTTAAGCTAATAAAATAGTTATGCTCAAGTTGACCTGGAAGAGTTCTTCAAGAAGCTCAAAGAAGCTTTCTTCTTTTAGGGAAGATATGTCAACTGATTCAGCTCTCTGAAGAATTCGTTGTCTCTCCTCACATTGAGAAAACCTCTCTGCAAGAACTCGTAGCTCATTTCCGACTTCTTGCCAGCCAGGCTGTGAGTATTCTCCAGGCACTCCAGGTCTCCTGAAAAATGGGAGACTCAGCCTATCATGTGCGAGTCCTCCATAAAAATAGGTGTACTCCTACACTAAGCAGAGTTTGGGTATTAGGATATTTATAACAGGTTCATTGTCAGTTAAGGAGAGACTCGAAAATCAGTATTGTGAGCTATGATATACCCACATATTTGATCCCTTGGTCCATAAAGTAAAAGATCAATACTTTTTACATTTTTTATTTTGCCACTCCACACCACAACACTCCAACTCTCAGGTTAAAGCAGATCATCTGTCACTCTCCTATAAGTTATCAGAAGATGCCACAATAGCTAACAAAGGTCAAAATACATTGATTTATGAAGGCCAATGCAATTTGAGTTCAGATTAGTGACTAGTCCAGACTTAAAGGACCTCATGCAAACAAGGTGCCCTCATTCATTTCTATTGATTTTTCCAAACATATATGGAGGGATAGGTACATACATATTGGCTACAACAGCTGTTAAGTATGGTATTTTTGCATGCATACTGTGCTTCTTGATGAAAACACATGATCAAATGAAAAGTTGGACCAAGATCAGTTAACTTATGCATAGCAACTTCATCTGCATGTGGAGATTCAATCTGGCTTCAGTCTGCAATCCTTTCTTGAGAGAAAAGGTCCAACAGCTCAAAGGGAGTTAGCCAATTTATTAACAACACCTTTATTATTATTATTTTTTCAAGAGCCCCTGGAGGATATTGGGTTTAGATGTAGTTGAGGCCAGTTTGATGCAGGTTGTACCAGACCAGCCAAACCCAATTTTCCTGGGATTGTCACTCACCAGCTCCAATCCTACACCATCAAATCAAATGTCCGGCCAACATTAAATCATATGTTTGTTTATGGACAAACCAGTGGGCAAAAAGCCAAACACTAAGGTTTAACTTTTATCACCAGCTAAACTCAATGAGGGGCATCAGCCTATTCTGGATAAGCCTATCAGTGAAAAACACCTGCTCAAAAAGGTGAAGGCCAGATATAGGGAAAACATAATAGAAAAAAATTGGAAAGGATTTTGCAAGGTGACAGTACAGTATCACAAGTGGAATATTTAATCACATATTACATATGGTTGTTCATTTGTTAATGCTTGATTTAATCTTTTATCTTTGTTTCAGATACATTTGAATGTTGAAGGTAGGTGAGAGCAAAACTTTATCTTATCCAGGCCCTATAAGAGGAAGAGAAAGAGAGAGTATCACCAAGCTCCAGAGACATGTTGCAGGCCAAGGCCTACAAAGGAGTGAGGAGGGGTGTGGTGACATAAACCATACCCTCTCTCACTCAACAAATAATACCATAGAACTTCTGGTTTTGACATCACCTGCAATGTACATATGCCCATGAGATCCCACAAATAAGGAAATACAGAAGGGTGTGCATACACAGGGCTTATCATTTCCTTCCATTCTCATCATTTATCCTTTCCACACATGTTCTCTGGCACAAGGTCATCCACACCATATGGTGTTCCCATTCAGCATGAATCTAGTGCCTATGCTCCAGAATATCAAACAGAGGAGGAATATTTCAAGAAATTCATGTCTTAACATAATGATCAAATTTGAAATGTAAGCATAGGTTCCCTCGGGAAGAAATTATATGTGAACATATTGGTCAATGCAAGCTCAAGGACTAATCAACAATCTAGGGGATTTCAGTCAAAATACCACATTTTCTGGTAAATTAATGATTTTGTGTCCTTTAGACATTACCATCGAAGACTTAGAGACAAAATTTTGTTGCCCAAAATTTTTGTTGCTCATGTAGAGACACTAAGAAGGTACTCTATTCAATGGATGGGATGACAGGACAGGTTCCAATGGTAAGACCAAGGAATTTTGTAGCATCATGACATTTAACCAAGCAAACTGACAAGTTGACACAAGGTTGAATCCATCTCTTCCACAGCTCTGAGAAGGGTCCGTATATGATTGACTTTCTGCATGAATGTATTGACACTCTCAGCTTCTAAATTTCAAGAAATTGAATACTTTGCTGGAAAAGCTAATCAATTGCTGACCTTGCTATAGCAAGGTCACCAGGTCACTTAAAGTAGCAATAAAACAGCACAACTAAAAAACATTGTGTTAGGTGCATTGCAAATATGAACAGGCATTTCTTATATCAAATAAAAGCAGTGACATTGTTTTCTCCCTCTCTATTCAAATAATCAATATATATTTCCTGAACTTGAACCCCATTACAACAGAATGGCAATTTAAACCAAAATCAGCATAATCTAATATTTTGAGAAAATTTTCAAAACGACAGCAGTGCCGATCAGTAACTACATCTTTAGTCAAATACTCCTATGATATCAAGTAATTCACAGTGAATCTTGATTCTGGAAACAGGAAAATGTGATTTTATTTGCTATTCCTTCTTTTGTTCATAGATTTCACTTCACAGTGTTCACCATGAATGGGTGAAGCAAATCAATACATGGATTGAGAAAAAGGGATATCATATTAAGCATATTTGATAAATATTAAGTTCTACACACATAAATTAATAAAAGCACACTTCCCTATGTTTCCATACTTAGAACTCACTCTGCATGCCTATAAGTTTCTAGGAAGCAGCAATGCCATTAAACCACTTCAGTTTCAGTTTGTCAATAGTTTCTGTTCAGTTCTAGTTAGCTGAAAATATGTTAGGACTTGACTATCCTCATTCATGCTGAGTTAACTGAATTTGAAACCAAATTTGAGAGACTAGTGTTATACATTGCTCATGGACTAACTGTCACAAAGAATAAGGAAAATCTGATGCTGTTTGCTTGAAACAAGCTAGGCTACAGGCTGAAGTACATAGGCCAAAATTGGTACATTTTTAGTTTAAAGAAAAAATTAGTGACTGAAACTAAACCTGGTTTAACCAGAGAATAACCAGGAACAAGCTTAAAGCTAAACTGTACTTGCAGGCTTCTTAAAAAAGCATGAGAATAAACTGATACAAGAAAGTAATTGACAAGATAGACTTCAAAAAGCCATTTGGTTGCAATCCATCATGAAATCACAAGAAAAAGATGCATATTACTAAGTTTTAACTATATTATGGTTGATTGGGGCTCATGATCAGGTCTGGAACTGGACTAAACTTAACCAAATGTCATGAAACTGTTCCTTGACTATCAGGAAAACAGAGCAACTACTTGTATAGATGGTATGCTCAAGCCTTTGAAACGTACCTGCCATGGAATTCTGGAGAAGGGCAGTCAGGTTCAATGAGACCATGCCGATGAATCTCTTCATGGATGAAGTTTTCCAACAACTCCTGCCCCTCTTCCATAGTTTGTGAAGGAGATTCTGCACTCGACCAAGTCGGAAAGCGGAAAATATTGGATTGTGACTCCTGAGAGTTTCCTAGAGTTAAGCGTGTCATGGGACTGGGTTGAGGAGGCAAGCCATTTGCAATTGTGTTTTCAGATGAATTGTCCCCAGGCTGAGTTGCACGGGTCAATCTCCTATCCCTGAGACTGGAATCCACATATCGCGGCCTAGCCCCTCCATTCACATAGGGGTCTATACTATCACCTCTCCCTTCCGAGCAATCCTCGGCTGTCCTTCCTCGTCTTTCTTGAGAGGAATCCCTTGTTGGTGTCACACACTCTCGGAGCCTCTTACCCATGGCAGTGTCTTTTAGTTCATATAAGGCCTATGCATCCAGTTTGTGAAGCACTTGATGTGAAAGACTTCGTTTTATGATTGAGCGACTGAAACGACAAATCGGGAGCAAATACTCCGCACTCGTGACAGCATTCATCACATTGGCCTACCCTACTCTGATGACAACATTCACTTCGCGAAACACTCACTTCGCCATATCGACTCTTACAAGAGCTACGAGCATATTCGACTTTGACGTCAGGGTCTATAGCGCAATGAACCAGCTATATGAATTACTTTCTCTCCCTTTAATTGGAAAATGCCGAAGTTAGTTTGCAAGTGGCCCCTCCAGTCGAGATGAAGAATTTCTAGTCCTTGGTTGGGTAAGAAGTACTTATTGCACAAAAGCAGGAAATAGAATTTGCGGGAAAACCCTAGTGACGAAACTCTTCCCAGTTAGCAAATGACGTCGAGGACGATGACTCATGGCTGCCTCCACTGCCCTCTTGAGCGCGCCAATGGATGGTTAATTCTGACGTGATTTATGCCTGGGAAGTTCGAGAGCAGCAAAGTTTAGGCCATAGTGATTTCACGTCATTCAAGGTGGACATCCCGGCGTAGTTAGTTGATACATATGACAATGTTTAACGAAGTCCTTTGCGATTTTCGGGTGGATTCTTATTACTAAAAATGGGGTCAGCTTATCTCACTTAATTTCCTCGTCGTTTCGAGGCGATTTCTGAATGTAAAATTTCGACAAGAGTAATTTTAGTTTAGACATGAGTTTTGCCGGAAATGGAATAGTCTCTAACATGCTCACATCTTTCTCTACATACCAATTTTCACCCTGAACAATGTTGAGTTAATTTCAGGCTATAATTTCAGACCCAGGAATAATGGGACGGTTTTCCTCCTCTTTCATCATCGGAATGGTGACTGCCTGAAAAAGGGAGAAACAGGAGTCATATTCCTGTTTAAAATGGTTACTTTTTGGATCTTT
Source organism: Darwinula stevensoni (assembly GCA_905338385.1). Lineage (NCBI taxonomy): Eukaryota > Metazoa > Arthropoda > Ostracoda > Podocopida > Darwinulidae > Darwinula > Darwinula stevensoni. The sequence goes on along the minus strand of CAJPEV010000843.1, from coordinate 24,847 downwards.
TAAATGATTAAATGTTTCAGGGAAACATGTTTTTTGCTCCATATGCTGCGATTTTTATATTTATTTGTTTTCAGTGCAAGGATTTATGCCCATTTTTGTTCATGAAACTAGGTAGTAATGGCACTATATTTTGATTAGGAACCTTATATTTACTTCCTTCTTTGGAATATGTCTTCTCATCAATCTGGCATTCACTTTATTAATTTTTTAATTGGAATTTATTTTGCTGAACCGTGTTGATTCCAAGTGTTATATCATTTTCCTGCAAGTTTCTTGGAAGCTAATGAATCTTTGGGAAAATAGGGAGGCACTCAACTTGAATGAAACTTGAACTGGGTTCTCCAAGGCATAGAAGATATAGAAATGTCTGGGGAGTAGAGAGGTTAAAAAAAAATAGAAGTGCTTGGGATGGAGGCAAAAGTACATCATCAGTGATAAAACCACAAGTGGGTGAGACAGAAAATGGTATGGAAAGTGTAGAAACTATGTCAGGAAGCACAAATTTGGTCAGGAAAATGATTCCTAAAAGAACTGGAAAAGTTGAGAATGGCAATTCTAGATCTTTTTTGGCAACCCAATAAACCAGGGACTCTCAAACAATTTCATTCCATAACCAATTTTTTATTGGGCAAATAGCATATAACCCACAAGGTTTTAGTCCTAGAAAATTGAGACAAATCTGACACTTGATCTGCTCAAAAAATAAAAGTAATGCAGCCTGGAATTTCTTGGCTGTGTACTTTGGAACTCCTTCAGGATTCCTCAGTTAAAGCAATTGAAAATTCTTCAGATTGCAGTTTCTGTTTGCATTTTCATTATTATCTCAATGACAGCATCTTCTGAAAAGATGTTGCATTTTCAAGAAAATATAGAAATGTGCAAATTCATAAAAATTTCAAGTATGCACAATTTTAAGCTGGAATCATGTCATTTCTAGCTTTGCTTTTGCTTGATCTTCAACTAAATGAGCCCTTAATGAACTCCTTACACCAAGCTGTTTCTCCAGGCGCACCTTTTCTGATTAATAGTTTTTATATGGTGAACTTGCTTCATCTGGTTTGGAGAGGACAGTGAAAGAAAAGATATATGCTGCATCTTCATGATCCTCTTGCTGTCTTCTCATGACCCACTGCTGGTCATAACCCACAGTTTGAGAAATGCCTCATAGGTCTATATAAGCTCCCAAGCTGCAGTGAGCATGTATCTCCTCTTGAGTATGTACATGAAGATGAGAATGAGAACCTGTACATGCCCGTTCCTGCTGCATCCAATATGTCATGTTTCTTTTGCATTTCAGCCTCCATGTCTTGTAATGTCCAGAGTAATGCCTGATGCCATCATAAGTGACACATGATATCATGGACATGAATCGTCGTTCTGCTCCACCGAAACTCAATGTCTCTGTGGGGAAGAAGCAGCCAACATTGACAGGGTTTCTCAAGAACAGGACAATAAATGCGAACGAAGAGCATGCTTCTATTCAGAGGAGTCCCTTGACACAAATGAACTCCCCCTGTCAGAAGCCTGGTGGTCCAAAGTTCAGCTTCAGACCTGTCGGGTCAGGGGGACCGGCAAAGCCGGTTGCTAAGATAACTCCAAATTTCAGGTTTGTGAGCAACTGAGGTTCATTTTTCAGATGCATTTTTCTTCCTTCTTTTGAGGATTTGTCTCTTTGTTTCTCCCTTTTCCAGTTTTGGAGCTAATACTAGTAGCTTTCCTGAAGGAGAAAGGAAAACAGAATTTGATTCAGGAGATGATCTAGATGATTTTATGGTGGCTGAGCCCTCTCCCCCAAAGCCATTCAAGGGTATGCTATGCAATCTCCATCAAGGACTTGCCTTTTGACATATGTCTTATATTTACTTATCGTTATTCTCATTATAATTATAGTCAATTGAATGGAAAGGTCAAGAATGGAATGTCTCACCAATTTGCTCGAATTCTACGACTGGGCGACGGAAGAGAGGGATAAGGGGAATCCCGTGGACATCGTCTATTTAGATTTCGCGAAAGCTTTCGATACCGTTCCTCACAAGAGGTTGCGGGTTAAACTGGAGGCGCACGGGATCCAGGGTAGGACGCGCGAGTGGATCAGTAGCTGGTTGGCAGGACGAGAGCAACGGGTGATGATAAATGGGGAAGCGTCGAAGGAGGTCGGACGAGCAAGCGGTGTCCCTCGAGGCGAGGTCCTCCAACCGCTTCTGTTTTTGGTCTACATAAACGATTTGGATCTCGGCGTAGAGGGTAAGATGAGTAAATTTGCCGACGACACNGAGTGATATCAAGAGGCGATTTCGCCCATTTCGATATCACGTGTCGAGGTCGAGCGTTCCTTAATTTTAGGGTAAGCCCTCTTAGAGCTAAATTTTTTTTTTTTTACTATCCTAGTTGCTTACTGTCTAGTACCTAACGTCAACATTGCCGCCCCAACCTTTTTGCCTGTTCATGAAAGCATCCAGTTTCTTCTTAAAGATAGTCACGGCCACTACTTCGTCATCTAACGCATTCCACGCGTTCACCACTCTGCAAGTAAAGAATTCCTGTCTCGACCTGAGCCGCACCAGCGGTTTGCGCAACTTAAGTCGGTTATCTCTCGTTCTCTTGCTGCCATCAAACTGGAAAAAACCTACCACACTCGACATTATCTATTCCTTTAATTATCTCGAAAGCCTGGATGAGATCGCCCCTCCTTAACCTTCGTTCGAGCGAATACAGTCCCAACACTTCTAAACGCTTCTCGTATGATAATCCCCTGACCTCCTTAATCATTCTTGTGGCCCTCCTCTGTACTCCCTCGAGCGCCAACAAATCGCCCTTATTTGTGGGCCTCCAAAACTGGATGGAATATTCCAACTGGGGTCTTATCAGCGTCGCATACGGAAGAAAAAAAGGAACTGGTGTTTATCATAGGGTCTACATTGCTCTTAATTGATTTCACACTATTGCATTTTCTTGTTTAAAAGTGATTTGGTTGCATTTTTTGTTGTGAAATAAGTAATTGAGAGGCAATTAATTTCAATTCATTATTTTAAAATATTCAAAATTGTAAAGTAAGAACATTTATTCTGTTCTGACACATTATAATAACAGGTGATAGCAAAATTCTTCCATTTCAAACGAAAATATAAAATGTCCACTTTGATTGACATGGAGTAAATATTTGCCATACAGTGCATCCTTGACTTTACATTCCATCTTGTTCGCTAGACTTCAATTCTATTAATCATGGTAATTGTTCTGGTTATGAAAAGCCTGGAGCTGACTCAACTGAACAAAATGCTATGACTTAAGTATTGGTTGAACTGTGAATTGTGAGTTGTTACACTTCTGGCATGACTTTGAACAAGCTTTTGGGGTGAATCTATTCTGGCAAAAATTCAAACTGGACATCAATGCAACTGGGATATGGCTAAATATATTTATTTAATTAACCATTCGGTTGAATATAACTTTGACGTAATTACAAACGATTTGATGGGACCTTCTGGTGATGATATTTCTTGGAAAGAACTACTTCGGTCACGTTCTATTCTTTGTCCCATAATATATATTTCTAAATTCCTTTCCATATGTTTTGCTATTGCCCTTAGAGAAAGGCACTAGTGAGGAGCCTCAGAAACCAGAAGCACCAAGGCGCTTCCATTTCAAGTCAAATCAAGGACAAGCATCAAAGAAAGAGCCTCCCGTTTCTGTCATCAATGTTGTGAATGACAGCGATAAAGAAGAGGACTCCATCCATCCCGTTCGCAAGAAGAAGAGACTGGTGTTGGAAGAGGATGATGACGTCAGTGGTGATGGCAACGGCTTCGACGGACCGCCTTTGAAGAAAGGCAGGGCAGAGGAACGTCTCTTCCCTGATACTGATGATGACCTCTTCTGTGATATAATTGACTCGGTAAGGGTGCGCGTCCAGACTTCTTGGCCTTCTGAGGTCATTGTCAAGGGCGAATGCTATCTAACCCTCTTAGTGCCCTGCTTACTGGTGAGGGATGTTCGAAAAGTACCTTGCGTCCTTTTTGCTGAAAATGGAGCATTTTACCGAATATGCCTCATGTTGCCCTCTGTCAGTCCTGTCAGAAACCAGCATTTAAAAAAATTTTGCTGCCAAAATATTAGAGATCGACCGATGTATCGGTTTGCGGTATAAATCGGGCGATGTGTGCATATCGGTGAGTATTCACATCGGCTCTTTCATGCATTCCGATTTTGGCCAATATTAATAATACAGTTCGGTATAATCTTGCAGTAAAATAAAATATGACTAGGACTAACACTTTCGCTACCAGATGGAAACCCTGGCGTATGAGTGTTCTGGCCAATATGGCATCGTTGAGAGGCGAGGAACTGCAAGTCTTTCGATCTGGTTCCGTTCTTATTCTTGTACGTAGGAGTTAGGCGGAATCATGGCTACCGGAAATTCAACAGCTAAAACGATAGGCATTCGCCCAAAGGGTTAGGTTTCGCTGATGATTGTCCGGAAGTACGAGGGCTGTTCATTTAATTCATGGACACGGGGAGGGGGACTCCTGTCCTTGCCTGATCCCGTCAGCGAATTAAATGAACGGCCCTCTTATACCGGGTGGTGAAAAAAAAACGTTCCGAACTTTGCACGCCTGCAGACGGTGTATCATATGAGTTATCGACAGGAAATTTAAAGGCTTTTCCGTGCAATGCTTGCAGATTATGTGACAAAATTTTCATTGAAATTGGTTGCAAACTACGCGAGCAAGAATTATCCCGTGTCAAAAGAGCGAGTGTGCAAAGGAACGCGCCCGAACTCAATGAAAGAACTGCTTGATGGACACGTGCTCATTTGACGACTTGTACGGAAAGAGCTCTTATCCGTGTTCAGAGCAGGGAATTTCATTGAATTTTTTCCTGAAGCCACCTACCTATGTCGGGTAAGACGCACTGAAAATTTCAAGACGATGTCCCATCTGCAGCCGCACGAAGTTCAGAACGAATTTTTTTTTTTTTGGGGGGGGGGGGGGGGGGGGCCACCCGGTATAATTTTTAACCTTCTGCCATACGTTAACCCTCCCATTTGACCAGGGTCTAAAATGTAGGCTAAAATGTGGCGTGAATGTAGGCCTAAACTTGTCATAATGACCCTCCCCTGATCAACCACGATATTTCAATGCTCGCCTATTGAATTTTTAAAATGTTTCGTTCTCCTCGGGGCTGATGATCACCCGATGGCATCTGAGTCTCAAAGAAAAATAATAATGACACCAGGAAGTGGATATACAGGGTGGGCCAAAAGTTTTTGCCCCTGTATAAAAATTTGAATATCTCCTGAACGGTTTGGGCTACAGAGTCGAAAACAAAACTAAAAGAAAGTTCATTTCATGCTCCTTCTGAAAATGTATGGTTTTAGGTTCCTAGTTTCATTTGGAGATGAGTCATGGCCGTTTGAAAAAAACACCGAAAAAAAAGTTGCCAAAACGAACCTTTGATGCTTGATTTGGATAACCGACAAGCAGAAGATCCTGACAAAAATTAAACGTCCTCCGGTGGTCTACTCCAGCGTTGTGCTGAGTGCTCGTCTTTGCAGTGTTAATATTTTTATTTACCTTTTTTTTAAACTCTTATTCAGAAACCTTTACAGGGAAAATTGGTCACAGCGTCAATGTTTTCTGGCGTTCTTGCTCTTCTGGGACGGCCTGTGACTGGAAGACGTTCAGCACTGCCAGTTTCACGCAGTTTTTCAAACGGCCATGACTCATCTCCAAATGAAAGTAGGAACCTAAAACCATACATTTTCAGAAAGAGCATGAAATGAACTTTCTTTTAGTTTTTTTTTCTGACTCTGTAGCCCAAACCGTTCAGGAGATATTCAAATTTTTATACAGGGGCAAAAACTTTTGGCCCACCCTGTATATCCTTGAAATTTGGTTTCGGAACTCGTTGGGCAAGAGAAGCACTCCGAAATCCATAAAGGCCGTTCTCTGCGTCGCATAATTTAATGGAGCAAGAGATCCAATCTGCCAATTCAATCAGCTCACTTGGAGCCGGAATTCAGTCGAAAAGCCATGCCCGCTTCGTGCAGCGAGATGTGTGGGTTCAGTGTGGGCTGCTTGCGAGTTTTTGATTCTGTAGATTCTCTCTCTCGAAGTCCTTGACTCTCAGATGTATTATTGTCTCTGGTTGCTTTGCCCAATTGAACGAGTATAGCTCGACTGCTTGGTGTTAATTTATTTTGACATTCACTGCTGAAAGATAAGCAGTGCCATTTTTGTTGGAGAAAGGCTTTTCCTTTCGTCTTTAACTTTTCCGGGAATTCCAATTAAAGGTCACCAATTTTTTCGCGCGGACATTACGAAAAGGGGGGGGGGGGAACTGGGTTTGTCACCTGCTCTTTGCTTTCCCCCTCTCGCGGGTGTTTGTTCCGTTGCTCATCAAGCGGTCTATCGAGTATCCCCAACTTTTTACTTGGAAAAGAGCATCGGAGAGAGCCATTCTCCTTCGCGACGCAGACATCGATATCAACAGTCAGTCTCAACCGTCGAGAAAAGGTGACCAAGCACCCTTTAAAAAGTTTACTTGTCGCTTATCCAGTTCGTTGAGTGACCAGTTCTAGAGTGTCTCAGACACAGTTCTGTTCTTCGTTTCAAATAAGTGAACGGGGAAAAATTGGACTGAAAGGGGGGGGGGGGGGAGTGGGAATGGCGATCTCCTTACACCAAAATTCGTGGAAATTCTTTCGAGTGGATAAAGATTCTAAGGAACTGTTCTTTTTCGTGTAAATATTAGCTTGAGGTCATTAGCTGCCAAAGTGAGAAATGCCTCAAATCATCATTGCAATCATCATCCATCTCTATATGATGCAAATGAGAAATGAAAGGAAGGAAGGGAGGGAGATATGAAAATTTAAAAGCAGCCTGTAAGCCAGCCAAGCGGAAAGCAAGGCCCCAAAGGTGATGTAGTAGGTCTAGGTCTTCCAGAAGCTGCTGGGACTGCAACAGTCAGCTCTGCATGTTCAGCTGGCAGAAAAAGTGGCTCTCCACTGATCCCAGGTGTATAAAATCTAATAAGTTCCGCCTCAATAAGATAGGAGGATTCATGACCTTTGGTGGAGAACAATGGATTAAGAAGCTAATTCCTGAATCACAACCAAGGTATGCTCAAGAATTCCTCTTAATGGATTTCAAGATGGTCAGTATTTTACAGGAGTATTTCAAGAGATGTTCTATGAATGGGAGATCAGAAAAATGCAGAAAAGTTGGAAATCATGGATGATTTGAAGTAAATGAAGCAGTGCTAATGAATCTTCAAAATGGCTTTATGCTGAAATATCAGCAAATATCGCATTGACTATCGCCTTCATGTATCAGCCAATATTGGAATCGGCAAAATCAGTCAAATCCAGTATCGGTCGATCTCTTCAAAATATCAGCCCATTGCAATTTTCACACAACCAAGGCAGGGCAGAAATATAGACCCATGGCACTAAGAGGATTAATCAATGCTTATTGCTTCTCAAATGTCTCCATGAGACTATTTATTGAAATACTCTGTTCCATAGGACTTAGAGGAGGCAGAGACTAATGCTGCAGTGATTAAGGATGATGAAAGCCTCCCATCTCTATATGAACTTGATGACTGTGGCACTAACCATGAGCCCAATCCCCCCAACCCAGTTTTCCTACCTGCCTCAAGTGAGTCTATATTCTTCAACTGGTTTCTGATGTCTCAGAAGGAAAGTCCTGTTTGTATCATTCATGAACCTTATAAAATATTGTGACTCCTCAGGCCTTCAGTCCAAGACTAAAGCTTCCTCATGTATTGAAATCACATCTGCAGGTGTCTCAGAACTAAAACTCAAGGAAATAAATTCTCCAGGACTTCAATCAGAGTCAGAATTTGCCTCAGACCATGAAGCCAATTCAGAAAAAAATAGGAATTTCTGCTCCCCTCCAATCCAACACCCAGCTTTATTGTCGATTGTGACTGGACAGGTAAGGATTTCTTTCCAAGATTGTTAGACTTATTTGTTTTGTGAGTGAATGGAAAGTACCAATTCCTAAGTACCAATTCTAGACTCCCAGATCCACTCTGGAGAAAAATGTGAGTGAGCTGAAAGACCTCCACATTGACACACTGGAGCAACTTGTGGCTCTTTATGGGTCCATTCCACCAGAAGTTCTGGGTCAAGTTCCAGGCTTTGATTCCAGCAAGGCCATGGAGATGCGGTCGCTTTCGGAACGTGTCGGGAACAAGATCCGACTCTGTCGCCGTCTCCTGCTTGAGAAGGTGGTGGAAGACACACCCAAATGCAGCAAAGTGATGCTGGAACATGCTTCTCCTTTTGGGGATACTCCAAAGCGTTTTGTGTTCAGGAATTCTTCTGCTTCTGCCATAACTCCCTCAGTGGATGCATCCAAGGAAAATTCCAGGACCTCTATCAACATTTTGAACGGAGTCGATGGTAATGTCATGTTCTTGATTTCTGCAAAATAAGTATTGGAGAGCATTTTAATGCTGTAACTTGAACTTAATTTAAGGGAGTAAACTAAAAATGTGCCTATCAGAACAGTCATAATGCCCTTCTCATATCTCCATTTCCACAAGAACTTCAAAGTCTTGGGCTACTTCCAATAGTGCATAAGGTGTGATTTGCTATGTACCTAGTTGATCTTATTACCTTTTTTTTTCTTGCTTGTATGTGCAATAGTGGTTCTTGGATTCCATCTCCACTGTGTGAAGTAATGCTGTAACTTGTGGCTTGAAAGTCTCAGTCATTCTTATAGGGACCAAGGGATAAATGGAAATTTGGTTGTTGTTTGTAATTGAATACTACTGGTGTTGGAGATAAAGGTTCCTATATCTGGGTAATTCATTAATTGGCATTTGAGAATAACTAGTTGCCAGATGGTTTTGGTGAAGCTCTCAGAGTAGCTCCTAATGAGAAGGAAATGCTCTTTCTAGAAATAAGGAAAGGGAGATGGGACAGAGCTTCCTTCCTCCTTGGTGTTATTTCTCCCTTGTTTTTTTTTCCTGCCATTTTTTCTCACTCTTGTTATTTCCCCTCTTCTCAATGGTGTGTCTTCCTTTTGTTAATTTTTTGTCTATCCTCCCTTCTTGTTAAGAAAAATTAACTTTTAATTATCTGTTCAGGCTCTATTCATAAAAAAATTCATAACTGACTAAGGCAGTGATTGAATTTTTAATCAGTGTTGACAATGATGATCTATTAATGTTACCAATAACTCTTGAAATGTGCTATTAGTACTCTTGAATTGCAATAACTCAGCTATTACTGAATACTGTGATATTCCAATTCCTATTTGTCATGTCTATGCATGTTGTGATATCATTTTTTTTAGCTTCTTACCCCTCCCTTCCATATAGGTTGATGGTGGAATTTGAAAAGAAAAGCAATGCAAAATGCTAATACACTGGAAACTGGTTAAGTGCACATTGAATCGGCAAGGAAATTTTGTGCACTTATCCAGGTTTTGCTTAAATACATTAATCTTGGTTCAATTTTTGCTAAAACCTTTCAAATAGCTATTGATTAGTTATAGGAAACATATATTGTCACTAAACAAAGCATCATTTTAAATAGTTGGAAATATTTTTCTGGACAAAGTTTTCAGGAGACAGATCATGAAAATTGATCCTCCAGCACATCTGTGTTGTTCAGATCAACATTCTTATACTCGAAATAAGCATGGAGGATGGTCAGAGCAGTTAGTGCATCCTTGTGACTGGGTGGGGGTGGCAGCACTTGCCATAGGGTAGGCCTCTCTGGGGCATAGGCTGAAAACAAACCCATAGTACTAGAGTTAACTGCTATAAAGTGACACTTTGAGTGACATTTGGATGGGGCCATATCCTTGTACACTTATCTGGGTATGATTCCATACAAAAGTAGCACACTGGGCTTAAAATATGCGCCCTTAGCCAGGTTGAACTTATCCATGTTTAGATCATATGCAAAACATAGGGCAACAACTCAGGTCATGAAAAATTTTTGCAATTTTCAGATTTATGTAGTTATGTGGTGTGGGCTTATCCAGTTTCTACTGTATTGCTTTTTGTCAAATTACCCACTCCCTAATTTCTAGACCTACATGCAAGATGGTAAATAAGAAGATGGTAGATAAGAAGGAAAAAGCAAATAGGAGGGCAATCCCCTTTGAAATACCTTGCTGATTTGGTTTTAAAGTACAGGGAAGTGATGACAGACATCACCCTGTGGCCCTTCATATAGGTCATAGTGTGATAGTTGTATAACTGAGAAAGGAGGGATAGGACATGTTAATTCAGCTTCCCTGGTGGGATAACCTTGTGATCGCAACAGATTTTGTCTTGCCTTTTTCTATGAAAGCAAAAGGGACCCTTTATTGAGAAACTGTCTCAAGGTCAAGTTCCTATTCCATTTGTTGTCTAAAAACACCAAGGTTACTTTCTTTGCTCATGAACTCTTTAGTGGTGATTAATTCTCATCTATACCTTGAAGGTTCCTTCCTTCATGTTTCTGATTCCAATTTAGAGGATTGGTAATATTGCAGTATTGATCTAAATATGGTTGGAAGTATCTTTGTCTAAAAAAAACTCATCTCTTATCCCTGAAATTGGACCTGTGCCAGAATTCAAAGACTTTTCATTGCCATAGGCATATAACTGGAGTTGTTCTTGTTTGTCATTTCTTTCAGGAGTTGTAGCACTAACAGAATTTCACTTTCTTTCATTGGTAGAATTGAATGTGCCATCATATCGAAATTCAGCTTTCCCCACACCACTGGATTTCAATGATGTCTCAAGGAACACATGCGACCCAAGTCCTTTGAAATCTCCTCCAAAAGCTGGTAAGAATACTGAAGAGAATCAACTTGCCTCCCAAGAAGTTCCAGATTTCCAGAGAATATTAGTTACGCTTTCATGAGAGTGACAAGAAGAGTTTGTATGATAGATTTTGCTCTCTTAAATGAAATTGTGTAAAGTTTAGGACCATTAATTTTTGTTTTTCCTAAATTCAGGTCAGGAAGAACCAATTAATGGTTCAGAAGAAAAGCAATTTCACAGCATACTGCTCTTATCTTAAGGTACATTAACAGATTGGTGATGTAGTAACTGCAACTACTGAGACATTTTGGACTGAGTACAAATTAAACTTCCAAATGTCAAATTGCTAAGATTTAACATTTGTTCTTTGCTATAAGCATCTTATATGCTGATTTTCCCCATTAAGCACTCTTTTTGGACTGCACAGCTATGCTTCTAATGCCTCTAATGTATACTTTGTGATCTAATGAGGTTATATAGCAAGTTGTTGAGTGAGGCAAGAGTCACTGGTACATTTGATCTAATTTCTGATTTGCAGAAATATGTAATCAAAGCTTGTAAGTGAAATTTTGAAAAATTTTCTCAAATGAAAGAAAGTTCCTTCTGTGGAACACCCTTTCTGTAAACAAAGCTTCATTGACTGCCTCCTTAATTTGTGAATACCTAACTTGGAATTCTGCTATGTTGTGAGTAAAATGTCTTGGGATTCCCATTGTTATGTTAACATAACAATGATTCATGAGCTCATAAAAACTTCAATTCAATAAAATCCCAAGGCAAGCAATTCAAATGAATTGAAGCTATGAATGGTATCATTTCCCTGTATATTACTTTGTGGGTAACATGTATTTATTTCCATTTAGACCTTGCATCAACAGATGAAATTTTTAATGAGCTAATGGCAAAAGTGTGAGTGGAAACACTCATTCTAAGGAAACATAATGGACTGCTAATAAAATTGCTTAAGTATATTGTTAAATTGCTTTGTTTTTCTTCTTTAGTTTTCTGTTCATGAAACATATAAAAAAAAGGTTAATGGTTATGATTATGATGCCAATGATTTTAGAGTATTAATGAGGAATTGAATGAGGAACAAATGAGCTATCAATAGACTTCATTACTAAGAAAGAAAAGAATTTCCATCACAAAAACTACTCATGTTCACTGGAGAGATTTGATATGACCCAAAATTTCTAGATGTAAGCTCTCAAGAACAGTTTTCCTCAGGAGCATGAAAATACCATGCCTTCATGAACCAAAGTGGCATTCCTAATTAGCACCTGGGAGAGTTTTTGTTTTAAAGATTTGTTGATTTTGCATGGAATTACTCCTTTATTAGGATGGAATTTTGCTAAAGAAAATCTGAAGAATAGTGTTTTATGAAAATTGTTGGAATTATTGCTATATTGTTTTGAGCCTCTTGAATGCAATTATCTTGTCAAAGGTCTAAGGCAATGGAGCATCAACATTACCCTATTGTCATGCCTGACTTTTGCTATTTTCAGTGGTCAGAGATGGGGAAATCAATTATACCACTGCCCTCTACCACTCATCTCCAGCTGCCATGCCTTCAACCAGTGGGAGTCAAGCTGACTCAACCAAATTACAGTTCCTGGGCAATGTGCGGAATGATGCGGTGACAGGGAAGTTCTCAGGAACTAATTTCCCTTTCAGTAAAGATGTCTCTAAGGTGAGCTACATTATACTGAAATGATGCAAGTATAACATTAGAAGAAAATATTACTTTCTCTGGATTATAAATTCAAAATGTGGAAGTTGAACTCACCTGTTGTGGGAAGGCATGTAAAGCTGTATGTGCATTACAATTGGTTACTTCCTGCAACTGGAGTGCCCTCTAAGACTCCACATAAAGGGATGCTTTCCTTGTGAAATAATATAATCAGTGAATGAGTTGATCTGCTGGTTGTTTTAATCCTTTGCTAATGCACTATCATCAGCACTATCATCAGAAATTTGTAGTGCATGAAGCAGAAGTTCTCATGCTTTTATTATTACTTGGGCTATTGTGGAAATATATGTAAAGAGAACAATGAACATATTGTTATTGTACCATAGAGTTGGATACTTAAGTCTTATTTCCCTTCCAGAAGGGCATAATCCTGACATCTGCTGTCTTTGGATTGGAACTGCTCCTACCTACTCTCCCACTAGTTTAAATTGCAGAATCATATTTGATCATTCATATTGCTACATTGTAAGTGATTTTTATGAATGATGGAGTGTGCTTCTTCCTTTTCATACTTCAGGAATACCAACTCATTTAGAGCCAAGATTAAGGAAAGTTGTAGAATTTAAGTTTCACAAGGTGAAAATTTTGATAGGCCAGGAAGGTTTGTTGCAATATACAGCAACTGAAATTATTCAGTTCTACTCTCCACAATATCATTAGGCACTATTGTGTTTCTTCGAGTAAATTTTAGGCCTTACCTACTGCTTTTTTCTTGATGTCACCTTCAGGATATCATTCTAAGATTTTGATTTATTGTGTCACATGACTCTGACCTCCACTGATTGGATAGGCACCTCTTGAGTAGTCATCAATTAAAGAAAAAATAAAAGCAGCCAGGCTCTCAGGTTCACTCCTTTCCCAGCTTGGTGTTTTTTCTCCCCACTTAACCCTAGCTAATGCCAATTGCAATTGTTTATTGTGTATATTTTGACAAAATTTTTTCTTTGATATATGTGACTTTCCTGTTCCCATTAGGTGTTCAAGACAGTGTTTGGGTTGCGAGAGTTCCGTCAGTCCCAGCTCGAAGCAATCAATGCAGCCTTGCTGAATGAAGATTGCTTCATCCTCATGCCAACAGGTGGAGGGAAAAGTTTGTGCTACCAGCTTCCAGCCCTCATCACCAAAGGAGTCACCATCGTTATCTCACCACTCAAATCTCTCATTCAGGATCAGGTCCAGAAGCTCAAGTCCCTTGATGTAAGTCACTGTTATTTTGCATGCTCTCAAAACCAGGATGTTTTGTTGATTTAGGTATTGCACAACAGGAGTGTATGAGAAGAGGCAAATAAACTTTGGATTCCAGATTTATTTTTTGTGCCTGCAATGTCATAAATGGATTTTCACTTGAGACACTTGTAGATTTTTTGCTAATGAAGTTCAACAAATATTTGCCACCTTCGTGCTTTTTCTCCTAGATTCCAGCTGCTCATCTCTCAGGTGAGATCAATGAATCAGCTGTAAATGCAGTCTATGCGGCCATCAGCAAGCGGGATCCAGGTAACCAGACTTACCCGATTAGTCCCTGAAAAGCATTGTCAATTATTACTAGCAATTATGACTAAATAAACATATTATTTTTCACCTTTGTAACATCCAGTAAGGTCTCTTTTATCTTATATGTCTCATATACTCTCATATCTTGCTCAGGCCTAATTTGAGGAAAAGAAATGAGAACCTTCCTCCAGTTTTCTGGCAAATTTTAGTGAAAAAAAAAAGCCATACAACTCCATAGTTTCAGGAAAGATAAGAAGACAATTTCAGTGCAAAAAAGACAAGGGGAGGTTAGAAAGGGAAAGAATAAAAGACATGGAGTTAAGAACAAATAAACTAGCTTTCAGGCTAGAAGCTCTTCATCAGACAAGGACACAAACAGTAAGCAAGGAAGCAGCCACAGTAGACAAGGATTTTCACACCTGTTTTTGGGGGCAGAGTTCTATGCAGTTTTGAAATTGAGATAGTTGGCTACAGTAGACTCTTGGGATTGGGTATCAATTGCCTTAGTGTCTGAAAAGAAATTTTGTGAGACAGAGGCTTGGAGGGAGAAAGTATTGTGGCTGAAAATGATGTGAGATTAGAGTACCCTTAGAATATGGAGATCAGAACAGTAACCTCTAATTCTCTCATTGTGTTTGATGGTTGGATGAACATTTTTATTTATATATATATTTTTTTTTTACAGTAAGCAGGTAATGATATTGATTACTGAAGGAGTAACTCTGTCAATGTGGGTAGAAAGGTATAAGTGTAATCATATTTATTTTCCGACTTTCACTTGCCTCTTAGCTCCTGACTTGTTCCAACAATTCTTCTTTGAATGCAGTTGCACAGCACTCCTTATTTAATACTTACTTCAGTCCAGATCTCATTTTCCATGTTTGTTTTCACACCATTGAATTGTTATCATGGCTCTACCTTGAAATGTATTTTAATTTCTTACTGGGCTGGTAGGAGAAGTACTTGAGTAGAAGAGTTCTTAGCACTGTTTTTTATTTATTTATTTCATTTTCTTACATTTTTTCAATGAATCATTTCATTAGAATTCCTAAGTTGATAGAAATCTAGAGAAATGTCTGTTACTGCATAGCAATGAATGAGAAACCCAAACATATGGCTTGATTTGATGGACTGCAAAGCTAAGCAAGCCTCATATTTTTTTCATCAGAGTTGCGGTTGCTGTATGTGACACCGGAGAAGTTGAGTTCGAGTGCCAAGCTGACTAGGGCCTTACATGGCCTTTATCAGAGGGGTCTCCTATCACGATTTGTCATAGATGAGGCTCACTGTGTCTCCCAGTGGGGGCATGACTTCCGGTGAGTCTTTTCTTGAGGACTCGTGCTGATTTCAGAGACTGGCTTTGCTTGACAGAAAATTGCAAATGGTAATGATTGATGGGAGAGAACTAAAGGAAGGAATGAGGAATAGTGAAGGCAGTTGAAGTCTCAGTGTAGGATATCATAATCTCATGCTTTTTTGGGTGTTTATCAGGCCAGATTACAAGAAGTTGTGCGTGCTGCGGGAGAAGTTCCCAGGTGTGCCAACAATGGCACTGACAGCCACTGCAACCCCTCGTGTCCGAACTGACATCCTCCATCAGCTTCACATGAAAAATCCCAAGTGGTCTGTACTTTCATAAATTTATCACCTAGTTTTGATTGACTTCCAATTAGACCTATACAACTGTCATTAGCTTGAAAGCATCTAAAATGTAACTGGAAAGAATGGCAAAATTTATGGGTTTTTCTTCTGTGACTGCAAATGAGGCAACTGGTCTCAGCTTAGCTTTGAACTGCTATATTTTGGATTCTGGCTCTTTGACTCATTGATTTTGCCCTGGATTAATGTAATGCTGAAAATAGAGTCATGCTGTCTTCTGTGCTCATACCCTGACTATCTAAGATTTGTCATGTCCTTCCTCATATTTGTGTCACTTGCATTGCCTATTTTTGCTTGTAGCCATCTTAAGATGTGTGCCAGCTTTGGCATCCTTCCACTTGCCTGGTTATGATGGCACCAGATGAATCTGTATCTAAATTGAAATAATATTAGGAAAATGAGACTCAATTATATTTTTTTATACTGTTGGTATGGAAGTTGTTCACCTGTGTCTCCAATTTTGTAGGTTATTGAAAATTTGAGGTTTTTGTAAGTATAGCCTTGGGATTGCCTAGTGTGCTTATGAGTGCCTTATGATTTTACTGGTGCTTCCTATGCTCTGATGTCTTGCTTCCTTGCTTCTTGTGGTGTGAACCCTATCTTCACTCTGCTTTCTTTCAAGTTATAGGAGGAAGAGAAGTGCATAATTAATAAATTTAATCCCTGGAAATTGATCTAATTGTCTTTTTTTCTTTTTGCTCAGGTTCCTGAGCAGTTTCAACCGTATGAACCTGCGTTATGCAGTTACTGCCAAAAAGGGGAAGAATGTGATCCAAGATGTAATTGATTTAATCAAGAAAACATTTCCTGGTCAGTCAGGAATTGTGTATTGTTTGTCACGTCGAGAGTGCAACCAAGTTGCCCGAAGCATCACGCAAGGTGGAATCAGAGCTGTCTCATACCATGCAGGCCTCACTGACCCACAGAGGAATTCTGTCCAGCATGAATGGATCTCAGATCGTGTGAAGGTCTGTTCTAGCTACTTTTGTGAATCTTTGAAAGGGAAAAATGTGAAAGTCAGCTTATTCTGATGTTTACCAATTCTGATGTTTACCAATCCATAAATAGGTGCTTGATGTTTATCTGGGATTGCCATGATTGGTCACTCTTTCATTGCATTGCAGGTGGTATGTGCAACTATTGCATTTGGTATGGGGATTGACAAGCCAGATGTCCGCTTTGTCATCCACTACTCCCTCCCAAAGTCCATTGAGGGGTATTACCAGGAATCAGGCCGAGCTGGTCGGGATGGCTCCACTGCCCATTGCATCCTCTTCTACTCCTATGGCGATGTTTATCGCCTCCGGAAGCTCATTGAATGTCTGTCCTGCTTCCAACAATTCAGTTTTTCTCAAGTGAATTTGTTCAGTTAATAATATCCACATTATTGGGAAGGCTTTGGTATCTAAAAGTTTACAAGAATGTGGATAGCGCTGCAATGTCAAAAATATTCTAATATGCTCAAGAAACAACCTAAATTTCTTACTGCTGCTAATCATGTTTTGAATATTATTTTCTATAGTCTAGAATGAGAACTGCTCTTGAGGATTACCATGTTGTAGGACTAGATTGAACCTTGAGTGCAGAATTTTTACTCAGTAGAATGGATTTCTGTAAAATCATTATCCAGCTTCTGATAAGCCTCTTGCCCAGTTGATGAATGGATACGCTGGGCCTTTGGCTCAAAAGAAACTAAAAGGGCGAAAACAAAAAACTGGAAGATTATTTGATGAGACTATGCATGATCATCATTGGCCATAGCTTGCAATAGCTGCTTCTTTTGATCAAGTGAATAGTAATGACCTCACTGATTGAGTCTACTTTTGAAGAAAATATTAATCTATAATTTGGCAAGAAACCAGTCAATATATAGTCTGAATATCCACAATTGTTATGCTTTTGCAAGATTCTTATCTGCAAAAATTTTTAACACAGCAGATGTTCTCAGGTCTTATCTGATAAAATTTTGCACCTCTTGGGTCACATGAATTTGTATGGTTTCATCACAACTTGCCGACTGCGTTTATCCATGAATAAGCAAGACAAATTTATTTGACTGAATATAGGTTTCAGATCTTTTTGGCAAGCATTGTTAATTTTTTTGCTCTGAAAAATTTGACAGATTATGCTGATGGTATCTTAAGGTGTGATTTGGAAATTTTCTCATGGCTCTTGTCACCTTTGAGGGCTGAACAAAATTTTCCTGGCGAAGAGTCTTCCCTTCATAACAGTTCTCTCTGTTATTATGAGTAGTTATCTGTTTCCAGAGTTTTGAGTTGGCTATTTTCATACACAGTGTGAGGCTTTCTTCAAAAAGTAATTTTCCTGGATGACCTTCATTGCAAGCCAAAACCATCAATATGTGAATTGCACTTGTTCAGTGACATCATGGAGTCTTATGTTGTGGATTCTAGATCATACTCAAACTCAAAGAGGTTTGAGTAGAGTAGACCCCCTGTTTGCATCAGCCATTTGAAGATATATTCATTTATCTCACTGTAATTGCTGGCAGATGTCTATTCGCACTGGCCAATATAACAAAACCCTAAGCTGATCATTATTGTTTGCATTTTCATGTGAACTTTGCTGCATCTTTTTGCTTTTCATACGAAAAATCCTTCCCTAAATTAGTTTACCAAAAGCCCATGATAGAAATTTGAAGCCATTTCTATTTATAGCCTCTAAACAAATGTCTCTTACTGCATTTTTCTTTGTAGGTCTACAAAAAGTATCACTGAATGTACCTTAGATTTGATGATTTCCCATACACCATACAATTCCAATTCCCAGAGTTTAGATACCAGGTCATCAAGGATGTTGCTTAGGCCATCATTTTTTCCATTAATCCTTAGTGTCTGTCGCAACCATGTCACTGGTGGTGACAATTTTGGTACTATTTAAACTGGCTAGAATTTTTTTGTGAGACTTATATGATCGGGCAAGGATGATAATCAGAGACCATATGACTTCATGTCATATTCTGTCATTTGATTACAGTGGATCAGTGTGGAAATGCAACATCCCAGGCTCACCATCATGAGAACCTCCGTCGAATGGTGTCTTACTGTGATAACCGCACCGACTGTCGTCGCACACTGCAGCTTAATTATTTTGGCGAGCGGTTTGACCGGAGTGCCTGCAAGGCCCAGACAGTCACAACCTGTGATAATTGCCGGGAAGATGTGAGTTCTCCATGCCTCTTCTTCATCCTCAGAGTTAGATACGGGATGTGGGAATGTTTTTTATTATCCCTGGCTACATGTTAACATATTTTGGGATATCACCAATCCATGAGGTTGGAATGACAAGGGAAAAGCATTGGTACAGATTGGTATAGAGTTTGCATTTACACAAAAAGGGGATTGTGGTAACCAGCAGTGGCCCTGCTTAGGAGCTGTGGTGCTGCCTGCTTCTTTCACATCATATCATATTGAGAAAGCCATTTAGGGTGATCTATATTAGCACCAGGGTGATGTCTGCCATCTCCTTCCTCTATTGTCCTAGGAACTGTTGCAGCCATTTTGTTTTTCCTTTGCCAAGTAGCCATGTTCATTTTGAAGCTTAATGGTTCCTGATCATGATGGAAGAAGAAAAAGTGTATCTATTGTTAGTTGCAAATCATATATATATTGCCAGACATGTCATTGATATTAATGGGTATTGTTTTGATCAGCACAGCTATGGCTTTAGTGAAGAAAAAGCAGGAAAGCCCTCTGTTACTCTGCCATTTTTGTGCTCCGTATCTCTCCTGCTTAATGCTCTTTGTGCTTCTATGTTCCAGTCACCTTTTCTGCATGATTTCCTCTCCATATATTACCTTTTTTCTTGGATAATAATCCAACAAAATTTAATTTTGTTAATGTGAATGCATGTTCATCTATTTTGCTGTCTTGCCATCTTGGTATTTGACATAGTTCAGCACAGTTTTGAACTGAAAAAGGAGACATATGTCAGGCATGTAGTTTGCTGCCACTTTGGCAACTTCAAATCAAGATTTAAAGATCAAATGGGAAATTTTTGCTTTCATTGGCCACATTATGTCATCAGTGATTTGACAAATGTATATTTCCAAATCTTGCCTCAGGTAATCTCTCCTTTTCATAAGCCTGGAACTGTCAATACTTGACAAATGCTCTACTTGACTCAATGCTCCCATGAACTCCCCTCAATTGACTAAATGTAGTTGTACAGTAATAGCTGTATTTTAGATAGATTGCAAGACAGACAAAGTATACTCTTGGACCAGCCAATACATATCCCCATGCCCCAATTGAAGGGCTTCCAAAAATTTTATAAAATTTTATAAATAAGGACTTCTTTTCATCTAGTTCACCATCCTTCACTATATCAAATCCCCACTCACAATAACATCATCCCTTGATTCAAAGGTATTATATAATTATGTTTGCATTTGGGCTTACACAGGGGAGCATGAAGATGGTGGATGTGACGGAAGATTGTCGGGGGATTGCAGAGGCGGTGATGTCCATGGCACGCCAACCCCGCAAGAGCTGCACCCTCTTGCATCTTGCTGATGTGTGCAAGGGATCTGAGGCCAAGAAGATCCTCGACTCTGGTTGGTTCCTCTCCTTTTTCTTCTCTCTCCTTCAGTTGGAGTAAGTGTGATATTGAAAAAATTCAAAAGTATTCTCATGCTAGAATACTCCATTGATAGAGTCAGCTATTCATAGGTCTGACCTCTTGCTTGGTCTCCTTATGATCATGAAAGCAAGGCATCAAAGCTTCTACTGTGTTTATCATTGATGTCTCTGCATATTCTTGTAAATTGTGCCCTTTCCTCAGGTTAATGTCAAGTCTATATCAAGGTCGATCTATTCCATGGATGTGAATATCAGAGCATCAAGACCTTTTCCCTACCACCAGGGTCTTGTCTTTCATTTTTGTTATTGCCTTTACTTTCATCCTTCATCCTTGCCTGATAGTCTATATCAAGGTCGATCTATTCCATAGATGTGAATATCAGAGCATCAAGACCTTTTCCCTACCACCAGGGTCTTGTCTTTCATTTTTGTTATTGCCTTTACTTTCATCCTTCATCCTTGCCTGAATATATGTGGAAATATATTCTATTCTATTCTAAATAATGAAAGTTTATGTTTATTTTGCTTACTTATTTGCTTTGAAAATTAGCAGAAAAATAGATTCCATGAAACAAATTTAATTTAAATAAAAGGAAATGCCCCACACAACATAGTTCCCTTTTGAGCAGAAGATGAATGTCAAGATGTACTGCTGGTACAATCAGGAAAAATAAGAGGGAAGGGATTAGGTTAGTGGTTCCCAACCCATCTTTCACTTGTGTTGAACCCTTCAGCATGACCCACCATTTGGGAATCTCTGGATTAGGTGTTGTCATTGATCATATCAAGTTGCAATTTCAAACATATCTCTCCACCTGTTCAGGATTCTTGTTTCCTTGCTCTTCCCCACAGATGAGTCATGAAAAAATCCATCTTAGTTCTGAAATCCACTTTCCTCTGTTTAAGTAGTGATTTTGTGTTTCTTCTGAAATCTGCATATTTATTGACTGTATTTGGTCAAAAATTTAATAGTTTTGATCATAACTTTATTCATTACCTGCTGAAACCTGCTAAAGCACACTTGCATAAGCATATTACTAGGTCATCAGTTGGACATTCTTCTGATTCTCGTGAATGTATCTCTTGCACCTTTAGAAGGTTCAAGTTTCTAGAAGCAAGATCCCAGGTAATCTTTTTGAATGTTGCTGCATTTGGGGACAGATCTGGCATTTCAATCAGAAAATGGCTGTTGCACATTGTTATCTTTAGAGGGGGAAAGCAATCTACACAGTAGACTTGAAGAAAACTATGACTTCAAAATTGTATCTGTAAGAGAAGAAAATTAGTGCTGTAACAAGCTTGTGCAATCTGGGGGTGTTTGAGAATGCAGTATTAAAATTGCTGCCTTGGTGGTAAAAGTAAGGTCCCTCTTGAAGAAAACTATGCAGTGGGCCAGGAAAGAGCTTGAAATAGTATTATTAGAGCAGGACAGGAATTGGCTAGAAAGGATGGGGCAGCAAACAGAAAAAATACAAATAGTTGATGCTTTTCTCAAACCTTTCCCAGCCCATGCATGGGACCTGGTAATGTAGCCATCCTGGGCAATTGGTCTGTCTTTATTTCTTTATTTACTGTTATGCAAGCTGGATCTGTTCAGACTGAAGTCATGCCCATTGTGACAAACTGTGCAAAAGTAGATTGTGTTCTATTTCAGCTTGTACTCTCTTGCATGCTTTGCCCTCTAAAAAAAAATACATTTGGTTGTATGGCTGCAGTTGCTCTTGTTCTTTATTTTGGAAAAATTTTTTTCCGCCTTCTCATGGAAGACATGAAGATGCCACTCTGCATGAGTTATTATGAGTCATCAGGTTGCTGCACTTGTCATCAAATCCTGCACTCATAGCAGTGGCCATGAAAGTTTATTCCCTGTGACTTAAAATGATTACAACCATTTTTAGAAGAATGTTTAAATGAGGGTTAGAGCATGATGTTGCTCCGAGTCTTACAGTGCACTTCTTTTATCCAGAATTGCTTGTCCTTATGTGACCATTGCCTCAGTCTATTCCTCTCCTGTTATATCATTCAAGAGTTTTGGCCATCAATTGCCATTGTACTCATTCTCTTTGACGACAGGCCACAATCGGCTTAGAGTCCATGGGCGGCTGAAACACTGGTCCCGGACGGATGTGGAACGTCTACTTCACCAGTTAGTCCTCGAGGACTACCTCCGTGAGGATCTGTTTGTGACCCGCGAGGACATCGCCATCGCATATGTGAAACCTGGCGAGAAGATCCAGAGTTTGCTCACTGGCCAAGCAAAGGTATGCTCTCATCAAAGTTCCCCTCCTAAGTGGACCTGCATGGAAGAGATTCAGCAGGGGTTTAACCCTGTAACTACTAGAACCCAGATGGTCTTATGTTTAACTCTTTGTTCCATCTCTTCATTCCTGAAGAATCGCTTCAAAATACTTTGCCTAATTAGTATCACATGTTTTCATGAAAATACATAGAGTATCAGACTTTTCTTGCTCCTGGTGCAGCCTACACAAATGGCTAAATTTTTGGAGCAAGGTCCATTGGACCCTGAACAATAGTTCCAGAGTTAAACAAGCATTTCACTGATGACCTAAAGGTTTAGGATTATTTGCCACAATGAAGGTGAATCCTGCCCAATGAATAGGTAAGATTTTTTCGACGTGAACGGGACTCAAAGAACTTACTTATATCAACGAGAAAGAAAAAGGTACGTAACGAGATTTAAGACACGACGATAGTACCGTTTAAGACATAACAACCTTTCGGCTTTATACCTCCTTAGATTCAGTATATGAGAGATTATGGTCATTTCAGGAGTCTCAAGAGGGTGATGAATGGAAAAGTTTAATTTTTTTCATTAAATTGCTGTTGTGTCTAATGCAAACATCTCTACCTGTTGCCTTTTGCAGGAGAAATATGTCAAATATTGGCAGATACATAAAGGGAAACTTGACTTGATATATCACAGAGAGTTTCACCACACATGTAAGGATAGATAACAACGACAAGAGTGGACAACAGTAGTTTAAGAGTCAACCCTTGTTGGTTATATTAGTTGTAGACTAAGTGAAAGTACCAGTGTCAAAGATAAACGGATACTCGAGGTACGTATTTTTATTATTTTTATCTATTCCTTTCAGCTGCCTTCATAGGTGTCTGATTTCATCAATTACCATACTTGTTCATGCAATGAATGTGGCTACAAATTATAGTGTCTCTTGTTTATCCTAACTTCAGTCATCCTGCTCTCTTGGTTATTTGGAGAAGAGGAATGGGCCCAACAGGAATCCCATAGAATCTGAGAATTCTCGATTTAATCCTGTCACCATTACTCTGTAGCTCTTGTTTATTCAAAGTTTTCTCATCCCCAGAGTCTTTTCATGTTAATCCAATTTTGCCAGTAGAAGAGCAACAGAATAAAGAAAACCCAGATCAGAGTCCCTTTCTTGCATCTCCTCTTCCTCTCATCACAGTAATGAGTAA
This sequence comes from Darwinula stevensoni, assembly GCA_905338385.1. Taxonomy (NCBI): domain Eukaryota; kingdom Metazoa; phylum Arthropoda; class Ostracoda; order Podocopida; family Darwinulidae; genus Darwinula; species Darwinula stevensoni. Next base: position 1,093 of record CAJPEV010000843.1, on the reverse strand, counting down.
GGGACAGGGAGAAAAGCTTGTGTCCTTCAATCACTCTTTGCTAAAATTGGGTTATTGCTGTCATCTTTAATACTCTCTCTCCCTCTTGGCAGTCATTTCCCTCTTCCTCGGCAGTCTCGTCCATCCTAGTCATTAAAGACTCAAAGGTATCCTAGCTCGCTTCTGTCATGAAGAAGCATTCTTGGCATTGGCTAATGCTGAAAGGAAAGGTTTTTTGCCTGAATCAAATTCAAGGAAATTCAGAATTTATTTTTTATGTGACTAGTTGAAACAACTTGGTCATTGATTCTGCTTAAGTAGGAAAGGGAAAAAATAACTGAAGATATTTCACAGTACCTTGACAAGTGCAACATTCTTCATAAGGAAAAATAATGAATGATTGGTCATGCAGGTTTTTAAACATTTGTGCTACCTTGTTAATCTGGACTAATAAGCTAGCTCCCTCAAGTCCAGCTTGATTAGAGCTGGATGGATGTCCTTTACTAGAGGTGGGTATAAAAATGTATAATCTAGAAACAACAATAATGAATAGAATAATTAATGTATATGATCATATCTTCTTGGTTTATAGAACAAAATTTTATTATAATTGAAATAATATATGTTTTCTGTTTTCATCTATGTTTTCTTGCTGTTCTTGCCATAATTGTGGAACAGAAAATGGTCATATTATCTTGGGCCTCTTGAAAGTATCCATTGATCACACTTTGGGCCCTGCAGAGATAGGAAAACTTGCTGGAATTTCTAAAGATTTTGTTCCACCTTTCTCCTTCCTTCATGGAAAATTTGATTATTGAATGAACAGAATATTCTGTGTCTCACTAATAAAATGAACCTGTTAAAAATGAAGATGTATTGCTGCCAGTAAAGAAGCTTTCTTAACTGGCATAATTTCAACGAAAATAGTCTGCAATAAGTCACCAACCAGGTCATCATCTCAGAAGAAGCCATGATTTAGAACTCTTAATCACCCTTGTTACTTGTTAGCTTACCAGTTGCATGTATCATTTTTGCCATTGCTTCTTGTTGAAAATGCATGAGCCTTGAGGCTTACTTGGTGATTATCTGACCTGAACCACAATTTGCATCACAT
>CAJPEV010000842.1:45150-90690 GCA_905338385.1 Darwinula stevensoni | reverse complement strand
CCGCCTTTCTAAAGAGTTCAGTTTCTAACTCCATCACAAGTTTCACAAGACACAGATCCCAGAAAGTGGCAGACTTCCCAATTCCATTTTCCTCCTCACAAATTTAAGAATGCATTCAGACTCGGGCGAGACCGAGCGCGGACACGCAAGTAACGCTCTTCATCTCTCCGACTATTCCCCCGAAGCTCATTCATCGTTCGTCGATTCGCAAGCGCAAGGCGTGTCATTTGCTGAGCGAGAAACCGTTTCATGTCGACTGTTTACATTTCATGGAAATCGCGCCAAAGCAGAGAGGAAATTGAACGGAACACTTGAGCAGGAGAAGAGGCGCATCGATCATCGATCCGTCGCGTCTTTCTCTCCTAGCGAGTTTCGGAACTACTGGAGGATATCGTAATTTCTACCACCTGGCGTGTATCATGAATGCGCATAATATATCTCGTGTCATTTACATCCGTGACTGATGCGTAGACATAATTTGGCAATGCGGATTCGGATGACCGAACAGCTCTCCACTCGAATCAAAGAGACCTTGATGCACAAAACAACGGTCTCGTTTGCAAGTTCTTGCTCGCAATGACGTGCTAAGGTGATTGCCTCTTCACGCGACTTGCTTCGACTTTCGCTTCAAAATTCTCGAAAGCTCTCCAAGTAAAAGTAAGTAAAAGAAAGTAAGTCGCTCTCCGATTTTTCGCGAAGTTCCCGTGCGAGCCAATTGACGCGAGGTTCACGGCGGGCCCTCGAGTTTAGGTTTCTTGAAAATGACGTTTCGTAAATAACCCATTGCCCCTCTGTATTAAAAGCTAAATCGTGTGAGAGATATTGCTCAGATGATCTTGTATATCATCGTGAAGAGAAAACGGAACCGGAAAAGGAGTCGTGAAATTTTGAGAATGCCCTGGCTGTCGAGTTGTCCTTTTCTAGGCGCTCACAAAAACTTAAATTGCTTAAATGAAAACGATTTGCATCATTTCTGCACGTAACGACTTGGTACTTCTTGGTACAGACTTGGTACTTCTTGGTTTTAACATTCGAGGTTTGAGGTCGACCACGAATGATGGAAATGAGGGTCGAAGTGGCCAATTTGGAGAATCGTCTCACAATTGTAGGCCTCGATCGTAATCTGCCGGTTCAGAGAGTCGAGGTCCAAGTCAAGGCCTCATTGTAAGCAAGGACTTGGTAGCGAGAACTTATCTCGGGTATCGGGGCCTTTTACCCCTTAAGTAGATAATTTCTCGGACTGAAGTCGTCCGCCTCAGTCAAAATTATGTTCGTGAGTGTAATAATTTGTAGTTTATGTAAGAAATTCACCGCCCTCTCCCGAGTTCATCGAGTTGCTATGTTGAGTTTCAAGTCCAAGTCTATCGACTCCCTTCGGTCTGATATTCACCACCTCGAAGGCTTTCACCTCTCTTCACTTTCTCTTCTTCACAAGAAGGAATCGTCTCTGAATGTTAGCTTCGAGGCAATTCGTTCCCAGGAGAAATTTCTGAATGGAGGTGATGCTCCAACCGTTTGTTTTCTTCTTCCTTGAGACATCCAATGGAGCTCGCCAGACGCTCGATCAAATCCAATTGGGAAATTCATTACAGACCCGTCTTCCATTCTGACATATGCGTGTTTCGTGCAACTACTATGACGTTCTAGCCGAATGCTCGCAAAAAAAATGGCATGATTACGAATTCCATGAAATGCTCAAAAACTGTCTATCGCGCATTTCGTTTGCTCCTTTCACGCGATGAGCAAGTGGAGTTCCGAGAAAGAAGTTTTTTTCAGTCTATAAGATGCACCCAATCTTGTCTCAAGGCTGAAGGTTTCCTCACACAGCACCGCTGCGGCATGGACGGTGAGCTGGGATTTTAACAGCTCAGTGGCGTAATGAGACAGCCAGGCAGCCGCCGTTCCCCTTACAACGGAGCGTTGATGAACCTTTCTCAAGCAATGTTACTGTCTTTGTCACTCAATTCGATCGAGGCGGAATCTCCCAAACAGGATTGGCTTGGGAAAGGATAAACGGGAAGCTCAGGATCAGAGCAACAGAAGGTGCAATTGAACATATCTGTGATGCGGTGAAACCAGTAAAAGTTTAAATGAATGAAGATCGTAACCACAGAAGGCATCAAACGAAGTAGCCAGTACGAAATCGTTAATGCCATCAAAATAGGCAGGGCATCAGAAAATGTAAATCAGAGTAGACCAGAGGTGAAACCCGAAGACTCCCTCGTGATAACGGAGGGATTAGATGTGAGAGGTCAAGCCCTTCGTAATGCCTGCCACCACTAAGCACTTGAATTTTACTCGGTTTATATAATTGTCAAATGGTCCTTATTACATGACAGCATCATTTCGCCAAATTAATTGTAAGTTTGACAGTTTGACGATTGACAGTTTATGAAATCAAATTTGTGTTCAAGCCGTGCAATCGACATAATCTTTCTCTCATACTGCCACAAAAATTTCTCGTTTCATGCAATGGTTGCATTTCACATTAACCAAGGCAACAACGTTGCGGAACGCGTGCAAGAAGGATTTCCACGATTCGCGCAGAACATATGCATAAAAAATATAGCAGTTGCTCATTTTGTCGCTCTCCTCGACGAGCATCCCAATCGCTGCGAACCATTTCATCATTCATTTCGATGTAGCTTCAAATCGCTTTGAAAACGAAAGAGCCGAGGGACAGACCGTTTAATGGCGGAATTTATCCGGACTCTTTGACGTTTTACGCTTTTCCATCCAGGGGGCGAGCTCCAGGGTCGATGAGAATGACGCCATCAAAAATTGATTCCTCCGTGTCCCTTGCGCCATAAAACGAACAGACGGTGAACTTCGGAATATTTAAAAATGGAACTTCTCATTCCTTTTAAAAGTTGCAGGACAAAATTAAAACTAAGACATTAAATTTGGCAATCTTCGGTTTTTTCCAAATATTAGAACTGGTGAACAAGTGCTTTTCATCTAACGTGTCCATCATCCTTCTCCATTAGACCAATATGAGGATTGCCAATATTATACGTGCATGAATAAAAGCAATAAGCGACCAAGAGTGCCGAAAGGCAGAAGTGGCGAAATGACAAATTCATGACATTACCGTCACTTCCTATCGATGGGAGATTTCTAACCTATGCACGAATTCCCAGGCAGGGTCTAAGGACAATTGTGTAGGTGGTACTTTTATACTTATGATGATGAAATCACCATAAAAGATCGTGCTCATGTCCGACATGACGGAATATTAGGGTCACTGGGATGTGTCAAGTGAGTGAGTCGGACAAGGAGTCGAATCGGCGGAGAGTGAGGACCTAGGAGAAGACGCGGGATGTTGAGTGGACCCGTGCGTCGACATTGACTAATTCCTGAAAATTTCTGAAGCCCGAGTTCCTGAAAACTCGAGATGATTTCCTTTCGGTGCATTACAGGTTCATAAGTCCTTCATGTCAAATCTCCAAAGGATTCAACTCCATTGAAAATGCACAATTTTGACTTCCATTAAAAATGCTGAATGCAAAACCTAACAGGAATTTAATTAGGCAGAAGGGAATGAAAAAAAGGGGAAATCGGCCGGCGCTTTAAGATCTCAACTTCGGATATCGGAAGGCCCCCGACGACAAACACGAGAACGCTGAAGAGGAGGAAAGCGAACGCCATCACCTCGGATCAGACCCAAAACGAACGAACGAATGAATAAACAAAACAGTACTGGATCTAGTCGGACGAGAGACGGGAAGGAACGACCGAGCCGATCGAACCGGCATTCGATCCGTACCCGTGCCGGTACCATCGAGGAGAGACGTAGAGGTGAACTGAAGGTGAATCGACGGAAATTCCAGGACCCGATCCCCTGCCCCTGCCCCTCCGATGCCATCGATGCGTTTCCAGCCCTTTTCCTTTTTGAAAGAAGGCACACAGCAAAGCAGAAACGTACAGTTAGGTACACATTTTGTACGTTATGAGGTACAAACGTATGTCGTAAAATACGTTCGTTGAAAAGGTACAGAAGGTACACATGTGTACCTTTCTTATCTCTATTCACATCGGGCTTATAAATGACACGAGATACTGTATATTATGCGCATTCATGATACTCGCCAGGTGGTAGAAATTACGATATCCTCCAGAAGTTCCGAAACTCGTCAGGAGAGAAAGACGCGACGGATTCTTAGAGATCGATGCGCCTCTTCTCCTGCTCAAGTGTTCCGTTCAATTTCCTCTCTGCTTTGGCGCGATTTCCATGAAATGTAAACAGTCGACATGAAACGGTTTCTCGCTCAGCGAATGACACGCCTTGCGCTTGCGAATCGACGAACGATGAATGAGCTTCGGGAGAATAGTCGGAGAGATGAAAAGCGTTACTTGCGTGTCCGCGCTCGGTCTTGCCCGAGTCTGAATGCATTCTTAAATTTGTGAGGAGGAAAATGGAATTGGGAAGTCTGCCACTTTCTGGGATCTGTGTCTTGTGAAACTTGTGATGGAGTTAGAAACTGAACTCTTTAGAAAGGCGGTTAGAAGGTGGTCGAGAGGCAGATGAATATCTCATGAGGAAAAGGGGAGAGAGAAGGTCCTGTCCTTGAGATGAGGAGGGGGTGGGAGAATGGGTGTGTGGGGGGAGTGGCAAGGAAGGAGTGTTTAAAAGCGCAAGGGGGTTCCGCTTGGTCTTCATAGTCCTTTCTCAGGAGACATCATCCAGCTCTCTCGTCCGGTTTTCGGTGAGTTCTACATTCATTCTTGGTTGTCCGTTTGTTGGAAGTGTGTCTGCAGTTCACTCCATTCGGAACACCATTGGAAATTATATATATTTATTATTCTAGGTGCAGAACCGATTGATTGAGGAAACCGGGCATCTTGAGGCGTCTGTTACAGTTCACTCATAGGATACGTACGGAAAAGATAACCATCCCCTGCGGACATCGGGAAAGCTTTTTGATTCATCATTGAATTTTGATTGGCCAAACAACTAGAACTGCATATCTGTGTCCTGGCAAGGATGGAGTCCCTGTCACTCAAACGCGTACATCTCACGCGAACGTGTCAATATGGAACCGTTGAGAGGGGCCAGACGACTCGCACCCGCCTCCCTATTTCTTCAAGAACCATCGAAGTTCCTTTTGCGATGGGAAAATGTGCCCGTCCTCTACAAAGATAAGACCGGCGTAATAATGTGGTAATAAATTTCTCCCTTTTGTACGTGGGGTATGCTGCTCCGGCGTGCTTAATTGATTGTCACGAAGAGATCGCCAGCGAGTTCAAGGTTTATAATGACTCCGTTGACTCCTTAAAAAAGACATTACTATATTGTGGCAACCAGGTTGGAAAGTGGTCAATAAGTAGAACTAGAGAATAAATAAGATTCAAAACCCTTCCCTTAAATGGTCAACAACAGGCAACAACAATGTTGTATTCGGGTATTGCTCAACGAGCAATGCCTGAATACGAACCCGAGTGGGATGGATGGGGCGGCACACAGCCAACGACCTATGGCACGGGTCCACTCAACTCCCCGTCTAAAGCCGTCTCCCCTCACAATCCTCCAATTTGACTCCTTGTCCGACACACCCGCGCGACCCTTATGTTCCCTCATGTCGGACATGAGCATTTACCTGTACCGTGATTTCATCATCATTATAATAGTACCTTCTACACAATTGTTATGAGACCTGGCCTGGGAATTTTCGCATAGGTTCGAAATCCCCCATCGATAGGAAGTGACGGGTCATGAATCAATATCAAAATCTGTGAAAGCGTCTATTGCCACTTCTGCCTTTCGACACCCTGGTTTGATTATTGCTTGTTTTCAAGTAGCTCCTACTAGCAGGAACTCTCTCATGCCCAATGCAGCGTGTCTTAACACCTTGTGTGGGTGTGATGTGCAAGGGTTGGTACGAAAGTAATGCCTCTTAAATTTCTCTCTAGACTCATGCATGGAAGACCGCCAAAAAAATGTATAGTTAAATTTTTATATTAGCCGACCTCACCGCGTCAGTTTTCCAGATTCCAGTCGGAAGCACCACTGCACCCTTTCAAAATTAACGAAAATTAAACAATTTTTTTGGCAAACATTTCATTCCCGCTGTGATAACTCGAGGATTTTTTTTGGCAAACATTTTATTCACAAAGATATTTGCTGAAATTCATTCTGTTGAATACAGCAGGAAAGCACTGACACACAATTTGCTTTGTGCACACTCTGATGCCCACTTGCGCTGGCTGAGTGCAAGTGCTGAGTGTTTGAAGTTTAAAAGTTTTTCTTTGACATCCGGGAAAGAAAAAATGTTCAGTACAGTATGATACAAAGCAAAACGAAGTGCTCAAAGATCCCAGTCAAAAGACTTTTTCTGTGGAATTTGGGAAAGGAAAAAATTACAGCACAGTTTGGTGAAAAGGCGGAATTTTAAAAGCTGAGAACAACTGAAGGTCACGTTTCAAAAATTTGAAAGTGAACCATTTAGAACTACAGTATTATTCTTCAAAGCAAAAATGAACATTCTAGAAAAAGTAAGTTCGTTATAATGATTTTTTTTGCGCTTTTTTGATTCGTTATAATGGGAGTTTTTCAGTATGCAGTCTACCTGACTTCAGCCGGGACCGTAAAAAAAAATTCGTTACGCTGAAAATTTCGTTACAGCGGTATTCGCTACAACGAGATTTTACCTGTATATCAAAGGAACGTAAGTACCCTATTTCATGTCTAGTAGATAATTTGGCGTAAACCTTTAAATTTTCCCTGACTGTTCAGAACAGCTGAATAAAAATCGCCTTTGTTATTCTGACGTAGTAAGTTTAAGGTCTTTTGAAGAAGTCCTCTTTGGAGTTCCATTAATGTGAGGCATGGGCATGGTTAGCCCAATCATACCCCATGAAATCAGGCATGTGGGTAAGGCAAACATTGTCGATGAACCAAGTCCAATTTTTTCTAAGAGAAAAAATAGAGAAGTGAGGAGGAGCTCATGGGGTGATGGGAAGTTCTTCCAAATGGAACCAAGTGCATATTGCACTCCTTTCAATTTTGTCTTTCTATTTTCCATGAGTCACTTAGGGGAAATACTCCCGGAACCCGCCTTGCTCTCGACTCGCCCTCTTTTCACCTGGAAGAACAATAGAAAGCCATGTGGGTCAAAGGCATCGTCCCTGACAAATGGCTTGTTTCAGATCCCGCTGCCGAAGTCGCTGCCAGACGATATTATCACATCCCTTTCCATGCATAATAAATAATTAATCCACCCCTTCGTTCCCCCTGCCCCAAAACGTATTATTTACTGGACAAGCTCCCAAGATGTAGATACCGATCGGCGCAATCACGTACGATTGGGACCGAATCACGCACAAGTAATAAATCATGGCTTATGCCTGTGAGAGAAACGCTATCGATCAAACAGGCCAGTTAATTAATGCTTATTCATTTATTCATGCTATATAGTAAATTTGGTTGCATGAAGAATTCTATGATGACATGGAAAGCCATGTGGGTCAAAGTCATCGTCCCTAACAAATGGCTTATTTCTGATCCCACCGCAGAAGTCGCTGGTTTCCGACCTGCCAAGAAAGAAGTGGATCATGCTTAACCCCATCCGCACTTCGCACGGCCGATGCCCTTACCTCTTGCACCGGTGGAGAATCAATACCACCCCCATGTGTGACTGCGGTTTCGAAGCCCATACCTCCATCACACTATTCATCAGTGCCCACTCCGTTCGTTTGCAGGAACCATGGACGATATTCATGAGCTTACCCAACAGCCGCCAACTGGATCTACACCCTTGACCTGAGCTCATGACTTGCTGATGAATAATGCCCCGCCATACGCAAGAATATTAGCCTTGTGATCGCACTTGACCCATCTTCGAGGTATTGTGATCAGCTCCAAAGACCTTATACCAAGAAGTAGAGATCGACCGATATATCGGCGGCCGAAATATCGGTCGATCTTTAGTCGGTAGCATAATCATTTGCTTAAACAGCCGTTTCCGACTTTGGTGCATTGTTGTGGAGAAGGCAGGGGTACCGACAATACGAACACCATGAACTTCCATGTTACCTTTGTCGGCCCCTGCCGAGATTACCCTACCATTGACTTCCCCCCCAGTGTTGGGTATATCGGCATCCTCTTTTTTCTATTGTGTATGCATCATACCGTGATCCTTTTCTCAGGTTTTGAATCCCCTTCTAGCCTAGCCTAATGGGTTGTGGAAAACTCTTGACGTGTTCTCCTCCTCGAATGGAGAAAGCGATTGACGCAGTAAGGACAACTGGTATGAAAATTAAAACAGCAGCAAGAAAAGATCACGTTCCGAGGTCAACGTTGCAGGACAAGTTGAGTGGTCGAAGCAGGGAGGGGCTAGGATTGGCCACTCCGCAGTGTACAGTGTGAAAGAAGAAATGGAGCCTGAGGCATGGGTTCAAGATTATGCATAAACGCACATTTCACACACGAAAATATCAAATTCATGATTCTGTCCAAACCTATTTCAGTGAGAATGAGCGGAAAATTTCATTCCAGGAAAACCATCCCAGAAGGGATTGGTTTAGGCGGTTCCTCAAGCGCCATCCAAAAATTGGGCTTCGCACAGCCGAAGCTTTGTCGAAATCCGCGAAGTTTTCGTTGAAGAGGAACTGCTAGAACTTCTTGATGGTCCCTCCAGAATATTCAACATGGACGAATCTGGATTTCTCATATGTCCAAAAACCCACTCGGCATTGGATCCGAAACGAACCGGAGAAACCTCCGGTCATGCCGGGTAAAGACAAAAGACAATTGACCGTGCTGGTGACATGAGCTGACGGAGAAGTATATCCCCACCTGATCGTGTTTCCACACAAGCGGAGTGGCGATTGGGGAGTAGATATAAGCGACAATGGATGTATGAGATCGGAAAGCGTCTACGAATTCATCGCGAATGTGTTCCACCCGGCTTTGTTAACGAAGAAAATCACGCTTCCTGTCTTTGTTTTCTTGGATGGCCACCACAGTCATCTCACTTTCCAACTCAGCTATTTCTGCAAACAGAAAGGAATCGAAATTTTGGCGCTGTACGCAAACAGCACTCACATACTGCAGCCCCTAGATATTTCTGAATTCAGGCTAGTGAAGACTTCATGGAAGAAAATCGTTCTGGATTGCCAAAAGGATCACCCGAACTGCTCGCTGTTCAAGAAGAACTTTGCAAGTGGTTTCCAACAGGCATTGAACCGTGCCAAACTAGATACCATCAGGAATGGATTCCGCCGCTCTAGTGACTTCCCTATCGACGGGAACGTAGTTGATTATTCTAAGTGCTGTCAGAACCTTCAGACCACGCCATCGAATCTATGGGGTAATCAGCAGGAAAGCAGTCTGAAAAACCCACCACTTGTTTTTACGAAATATACGTTTTTGGAACTCATTGCGGATGTAAGCCACTTGCAACAGCAGCCAGATAGCGATTCTAACCAGGCGCTGCAGAGAATTGCCCAGTTCTTCCGAATCTCCCATGTTCCTGATACCCAAGAATTACGAACACCCATTACGGAGCGCACGTCATCCAGAAATGGATTGCAGATGTTTAGCACACCTTGCCCAAAGCCAAAACGCCAGAGGTTTGGATTCCCTGCGGTGATTAGTAGAGATCGACCGATTTATCGGTCGATCTCTCGTATGAGTATTCTGGCCAAGACGGTATCATGGAGAGGCGAGGAACTGCAAGTCTTTCGCTCTGCTTCCGTTCTTATTCTCGTACGTAGAAGTTAGGCGCATTCACGGCTATGGGAACTTCAACGACTAAAACGATAGACATTTGCCCTAGGGGTTAGGTTTCGCTGATGATCGTCCGAAAGTACGAGGACTGTTCATTTAATTCGCGGACACGGGGAGGGGACTCCTGCCCTTGCCCGATCGTGTCCGCAAATTAAATGAACAACCCTCGTTTATCATTTTTTGGCCTGGTGCCTTACGTTAACCCTCCCATTTATCCAGGGTCTAAAACGTAGGCTAAAACATAGAGTGAGCGTAAGCCTAAACATGTCCTGAAGACTCTCCCTGTTCCACCACGATATTTCTAATGCTCGCCTACTGAAGCTTTTAAAATGTTTAGTTTTCCTTAGGGCTTATGCTCACCCGATGGCATCTGATCTTTAAAAAAAAAATGCACGACACCAAGTAGTGGAGATATATCCTTGAAATTTGGTTTCGGAACTCGTTCGGCAAGAGAAACACTCCGAATCAATGCAGGCCGTCCTCTACATCACATAATTTATTACAGAGATCGACCGACATATCGGCAGCCGATATATCTGTAGATCTATAGCAATGATTAGTTCCGTACAGGTTGTAAAAATCTTGCAATCAACGTCTTCAACAGGAATAACAGGCTGGAGGCAGTCTCATTCAGCAGCAATCGCCAAGGCGTTCAAATGCAAATGCCACTACACGAGCTCCAGCTTCGTGGTACAAGGTAGCCACCATTCAGAAGTATTTACCTTCCTCAAAGAGTCCAAAAAAGGACAGCGTGAAACCGTTCCAGTCTCAGATGTCCAAGGAAAGTTCCCTTCGCTGTAAGAAGCAAGAAGTGGCAGAGCTTCTTCAAAAAGAATGCCATGAAAAAGAAACGAGAACACGAAGTAAAGGAGAAAAGGGAAAAAAGACGGGTAGAAAATGCGGAGGGAAAGAAGAAGCAGCTGGAGGAAATGGGCAAGAAAAAAGTCCAGACAAAGAAGCGAGCACCAAGCCCCATCACTAGCAACGAGGACGAATCGGAGCCGCCTGTTGAAAGTGAAGAAGAGGGCGATTTGAATGAAATTGGAGTCAGATGACTGGGATGTATACCCATAGGCATAGATTAGCATGTATCGTCTCGTCGACAAATGAATTTGCTGCTTAATATAAGAATCTGCAAGATAATCCAGCTTTGGACTCTTAATCTCTGGCGGGACACGTTGGGGTATGGGCGAATCAAAACCCCAAGGCAGGTGACATCGGTTTCTTGGTTAAGAATGTTGCACTATGCACACTCCTCCACAGCCTAAACATGGCATCATATGCATAATGGCCTTATCTCGATCAGGATTACATCAATGTACTCAGCCACATTAGAGTCAGGAGAGTTTCCCTGCAATTCTAAATTTCCAAAGAATCCCTGCATATCCCGTTATATTCCATTGCTGCAACTGCAAAGTATATCAAAGGAAAGTAAGTACCCTATTTCATGTCTAGTAGACAATTTGGCGTAATCATTTAAATGTTCCCTGAATGTTCAGAAGAGCTGAATGAATATCACTTTAGGTATTCGGGCAAAGAGAGCTCTATGGTCTTTGCAAGAAATCCTCTTTGGAGTTCCATTCATGTTAGGCAAGGGGATAGTTAGCCCAATCACACCCCACGAAATTAGGCAAGTGTGTAAGGGCGATCATTGTCGATGAACCCAGTCCAATATTCTCAAAGAAAAAAGTGAAATAAATATTGAGAAGTCAGGAGGAGCTGATGGGATGATGGGATGTTCTTCCAAACGGAACCAGTGCTATTGCACTCTTTTCTTTTGTTTTTATATTTTCCATGTGACAGTACCGGTGAAAACTCGCCGGGGGGCAGTGTGATCAACATAAAAATTTGCTGACATCTAGCCATAAGTAGTTTTTGCGCCAAAATTAGGATATTTTGCTCATTTCACTCATACTGTACTACTGAGCCTCACTACTATTTGATGATCACACTTTCTCTTTCCAACCTCACGCTTGCTCTAAAAAGTGTGAGCATTTAAAAAGTTTGCTTGAGTAAAGTAAAACGCTCATATTAGTAGAATAACTTGTTTATAGATTTAAAATAAACAATATACATGTTTAGGCTGAATTGCAAAATGTTAAAATTATCAGCCTTGTTGATCATGAAATTAATGTGGACCCAGAATATCCGCCAAGGGCCTGGCTAAAACCCCGGCACCCAATCTGGGTCAGAGTTTTTGCGGTCGAGGCGTCCTGCCTCGACCTAGACGAACAGTGGAAGGCCATGTCCCCTAAGCCATCGTCCCTTACAAAAGGCTCGTTCTGATCCCACCGCAGTACGTTGTATTGTTGCATGCCTTGGATCACACTTGTCCCATCTTCGAGGTAAGTGTGATCAGCTATACCTTTCTCGCGCAAATGCGTGTATGTCTATAGTCTTCAAAGGGAATGGATGAAGCTAACAATCTAACCTTGAAGAGCACAAAGTACTTCATTATATCCGTCATAGATGAGTCTTTCCATTCATTCAGAAATAAAACTTTTGATTTTTTTTTCATCACACTCACCAGGAATGACCTCATATCCTGTGATGATAATGTCGTTTGGTAGGAGGAGCGGTTATAGTCGACTTGCACATCGAGTCGTGATTCCAACGCAAATCGATCTCAAATCATTATTTCGTCCACTGAGGAACTAACGATGGGCTGCTAGCATGAGGTCCAGGTACCAATCAGTGCGTTCCCGGTGTTTACCTGGCGGGAAAGTGGCACGTCGAATCGATTAAAGACGGTAATTTCAAAGGAGCCAGAACATTCCAAGGACGTATTCAGGACGTACATCGGTCGAGATTCCCTCGCGGATCTCCTCACAACTTCCAGAAGTAGGGAATTTATTTCGAAGGATCTGGACGTCCTCACCTACTCGCGGACTCCTATTTCAAATTACTTTCCCTTTAATTATTCCATAGGTCCAATATCCGAAAAGCCCCAGAAAAATGGCAAGAACAAGGTGCTCACTGAAATGACGGAACTTGAGTGACTTTTTTGTCCTCTTCATTTTCTGCCGTGTGGGAATTCCAACTCTTTTGTGGATAGGTAAACGAGACGCTCATTCCAGGATGTCTTTCAGAAATTCATGGTGAAGAGTCATTGTTTACGTCTCTCGCAACACCATGGCAGCTCGAGGTTCAACATTCCTGGAATCCTTTCTGATTCCTTTCTTTTCCCGTTAGTGTCAGGTATAAAAATGGGCAGGTATTGTCCTTCAGATAATGTTCCATGGTTCACTTTTACCTTCCTTTCTCTGTTTTACGTCATTCCACGAACCGCTGGGGTGATATAGGTAATTATTCCATTCCTGATTTTGTGTACGCAGATCCCGAACTCTGTCCACAGGTGATGTTATCACATCCCCTTCCATGCATAATAAATAATTAATCTACCTACCCCAGTCTGAAGCCCACAAGGAAATGTATTATTCACTGGACTGGCTCCCAAGGTGAAGATACCGATCGGTGTGATCACGTACGACTGGGACTGAATCACGCACAAGTCGTAAATCATGACCTATCCCTACGAGAGAAACATTTACGATCAATCAAGCCAGTTAATTAACGCTTCTTCATTTATTCACAACATTGTCTCCAGGAAGGAGATCCCTTGCTTTTGAGGTCTTGTCTAAAAAGGCGTTGCATGAGATTTTGGACATTCTGGTGTTGCAGAAATTAGCTAACGAAGGAACCAGTATCAGGTCGTGGGTCCATTTGCCATCGGAACTCACTCAGCTTAATGTACACGTAACAAAACAACGCTCCTGCTTTTGGCGTTCGCACCGTAAAAGCGTTTTTAAGTGAGCGCTCTTCCCAAAGTAGTCACGGCAGATGCAGAATCCTTTGTAGAGTTTCTCCGACGGACTGGAAACCTCTGGGGAACTCTTCTCGCAAAACCTATCAACAACGATTCCTATTTCATCTTCATTGATTGAAGAAAGTGTGAGAGTGGTGCAAGTCTAGGCATCGATCCCTGGAATAGACCTAGGTCTACGCAGTCAGACCATGCCTCCTGAAATCTGCCCATGTCATGCCACAAATCATGACATGAACCTCCGAAGTCCGAGTTCCTCTGGAGTTGACAACTTGGGAACTATCCACGTTCCGTCATTTCGTTGAAGAAAGTGTGTGTATGAGAATGGCGTAGGTAGAAGCGTGTGTCCGCGGGTTCGGCCTAGGCTAACAATTTCAGCCCTCCTGAAATGTTTCCAAAGGGTACGTATCTCCTAAGTTAGAATTTTCATGGAGTCATTAATCTAAAACCTATTCATGTACTAAGTTTCAACTTCTCCTCATTTCTAAAATATGGTTAGAATAATCGTCAGTCATTCAATCACGTTCTTCTGTATATATGTCATGAGAATGGCCGGGAGGGAAGCTTGGATGGAGGAGAGGACGAAAGAAAGCCAGGGGGCGGACTGAAAATTAACCCGGGTCTCCTGTTTGACAGTCAGGTGTGGATCCATTACACCACCGAACCCGCGACATTCATTTGTGCCCCTCACTGACATCCTCATCATCACATTGGGCTGAATCAGAGGCAGATGAACTCGCTTTTAACTTCTTCGCCCGAATGGAAAAAGTTTCGGACATTCTGATACTTGGTGGGACTGTGATGGATTTTCTTGATTTGTTTGTTTGCCCTTCGGGCAAACAAACTCGCTATGGTCGCGCCTTCGGCGCTGCATTCCCTTGGATAGAGATCAATTCATTTATACTTTCCGAAATGGCAAACACGTATTTTACGTACGTCTCCATTGAACTACGTGACATATGGGGACGAAATTCTTCATTTTTATCAGTCATTACTTAGATTATTTCTATTGTGCCTAACTTGAAATAATTTCGTGTCCTTTTTTTTAAGAGTGGAGAATACATTTTGAAATACTTCCCTCCTATAATCTATCCTAAGGGGACATATTTCACATGTAGGATTTTTCCTGCACTCAGCAACCAAAGAGGTACTTTTGAGGAAAGTTTAAATTTTCTATCTTTGTTTCGTTCGGCCAAAAAAATTCAGGAAAATGGGACTGTAAGAAAGTGCCCTGATTGGTTTTAACGAAAATTTTATTTATTCTGAAATGGAGACTCAGGGAACTCCATGCCACCCACTTTCTGCCTAATACGTTTCCGCTTTTTGCTGACGGAAAAAATGTATTTAGAAAAGCGACAAACCCAAAAGCTGTGCTCTGAGGAGAAACACGACAAAAGCTGAATTTTTCCTTAAATCAACATCACGGCCCCTATGTGTGCGCCGGCTGCACTTTTTTTTATTTCTGCCCGATTCGCTGGGATATGAAAAATTCAGTGAAAACTTTTCTTTCAGCAAGAAAAATGCCCCCCGCTCCCAAAATAATTTGGAATTTTTTACATTTGACATTTGAGCTCAGTGCGTCAGCATTCACGTTCTTGCCAGGTTTCAGCTTTCCATGTCTCTCCGTTTCAATGGAGCAAAAAAACTATTTGAAAATATATTCCCCGAAAATGTGTGCCCCTATGGCATGTATCACCAAAGTAGAATTTTTCCTGTACTCAGCATGCGAATAGCGACTTAGGTCAGTCAGCTACTCACGATCCTATATATATAATAATAGTATAGTTTTTTCTTTACTCAGCAATCCATCAGGTTCTTCTTGGCAAGTTTAAACTTTCTAGCGCCCTCTGTTTTTGCAGGATCGAGAAAATACGCCTTTTGCAATACATGTGCCCTCAAGCGTTTGAACACAAAAGTACTTTTTTTTTCTTTATTGATGTCAATCCTCAGAGAAAGATGCCCACAAAGTTTCAACCTTATACGTTAGCAATTTTTCCTAGTGAATAAACATGTTAGGCCAAGGCACCCAAAAGCTATGCCAGGAGGGGATGCACCATAAAAGCTTAATATTCCCTTAACTCAGTCACATCATGTCACTTATATGTGTGCCAAGTTTCACCTTTCCATTTCTGTCCAATTCGCGACAAACATTTTTTTAAACATTGCCATTCCAAAAAATATGTCGCCATTCCAAAAAATATAATTTTTATTTGCAGTAAGAGAAAATACAATTAGTAAAGGGATAAAGTTCGAATTTTAAAGTGTCACGCTTTGGATCAATAATAGTATATGCCTTACGTCATCAGGGACCCCTCAAGTGGATGAATTCAATTTCCCTGTGAGTTCCGCCTCGTAGCATTTAAGTGAGACACAGTTGAAATTTCGAACACCCGGACATGGGATAAGGGATGATTTTGAGCCATGCATGGGATGACGATCAACTCAATAGAACTGACCCGACACGCGGATCGGGCAGGCAGCTCCTTTGGCAATCAAGTTTCTTGTTTGGTGCAGGCGAATACGCTTTCAGAGGGTCTTTTCCTCCAGCAGCTTACAGTTGTTGGCGGATGGTTGTGACCTATGAGAGCACTGAACACGCCCGTACTAATGTGGCGTCATGAGATAGTTGGAAGCGTCAGCAAAGCCGCCTTGAAAAAGAACAAGCCCAGAGAGAACAAGCCCTTCATTTTTGAAGCTTAGAGGCCTTAACAACAGACGGGTTGACCCGATCGGCCTGACACGACCAGCGGAATGGGGTCGCGTAAGATCACGATTCGATTTGGGTCATCTTCCCCCCCAATTAGGCTGCCTTTCACGCTCGTTCGGCCAAACAGAAGGAATGTGGATCGCTTGATCTGCCTTCATCCTGTTTTCTCCAGGGTTAGTTAGTATATAGGATACTAGCTGAAGTAGCAGGCGCTACCGGGGAAATTCAATATTTCATGCATGACAAATTGGGGAACGTTAGCCTTATGGTTCCCTATGAGTTACTGATCTTGTGTGCCGCAAAATGCGCTTGGACACCTTTCCCTTTTTTAACTTTATTTTTTTTGAACGCTTTGAATAATTTCTCAATTATTTTGTAGTTTAAAAAAAACTTATTAAAACGTTTTCATCGTTTTGAAACATATTTTCGATGAAAACTTGATCAAAAGAATATTACTTACTACCTACTAAAGTGATCCAGAGATGGGATTACCCCGGGGTACTGTAATGCAGGTGGCCGGAAGGGGAGAGTTGGATGGCATGAGAGGACGATAAAAAGGCAGGGGAAGGCCGGGAATCTAACCCGGGCCTCCTGATCGCCGGTCAGGTGTGTTACCGCTGCACAACCGAGTCCAGGAGTCAGTCGTTCCTCTCAATACCATCCCAGACACTACAGTACCCCGGAAAAGTACCCCGGGAGTGAACATTTTGGATCGATACATTGCCCTCGACCTTCCCCTGGATGAAAAAGGAGACTATGCAAAGTTTGGTTTCACTGGCACCTGCGGGGTCCGAATGCATTAAGGTACAGACAGAAAACTTCTTCTTTATATATACAGAGATAGGAAAAACTCGAAAGCACTAAGTGAAAAGTTATTGGGCCGAGCATTCGGGTGATTGAGTTTTTATTTTGGGGAATATAGGGCATATTGAAGGAGGACCGAATGCATGGGGAGGCTGGGAAGAAAGGAGGAGAGAGAGCCAGTAGACCGGACTTCAACCCGGGCCTCCTGATTGCCGGTCAGGTGCGCTACCATTGCACCACCGAACCGGAGACGTGCAGTAGTCATGCCTATCACCGCATATAAGGCTTTTTACTCAAACGAAAATGGGCACTCTCGCCCCCCGTTCAACGTGGCTACCTCATTTGAACGCGCACGCCACTTCATGCCTGCATATCCTTCGACACACACTTCATCACATAAAAATTACTACTTTTCCCCTCATCTTTCTCAGCTGAAATATGCATCAATGCAATCTACTCATCGAGAGCTTGCGATTCAACTCAAAATGGTCAACTTTGGAAGTCTTTCCCTCATGGATAAGTATTAATTATCAATAAGAAAAATTCAATTATCAATCAGATGTAAAGGGCATTGTTGAGATCCAAGAGACTGCGTTGTCCCATCCAAGAGAGAGCACAACAAAGTAGCATCAGGGAAAGAAACGAATTAACTTTTAAATTAATTAATCAATTAACACTTTTTTGCACGATTTCCGTCCATGACAATCATTATGAGACCATTCTCGCCTTCACACGATTTATCATTCATGGTTAGGTGATTCGGTAAACTGCGTAATATATGCGTAGATTTTTCCTGTAATACAGCTGCATCATTGGATAGTTCTCTGTTCAAAAATCCACCCTTAATATTTTTCTTAATGCGTAAAATGCCTCTCATTCCATTGAGCAAGAGGATGTCATCCTTTCTCAGAATCTGTAGCGTTTCAGGTTTGGCGATGTCCTACCTTAACACATTGACTGCCACGTCAGCCACCCGTGGCTGACACCAAGAAATTCTTCCCAAGCCATGTCAGCCACGGGTGGCTGACGCTCAACTCCGAGCTACTTCGACCCGTTTTGGTTGATGCCTGTATGCATTTTGCTTAGCAATTCGAAGGCTTGGCCTCAACTGAATAATAAGCAACATGATGCTGACCTTTATGGAACATTGATTTACTATATTCTTGGAAAAATGAACTTAATTGATAAGGAAGGTGGTTTCTCAAGCATTACGTGCACATTGGTGGGTTGTTCTGGACAAACTGCACAGTATATTACTCTTCTTCCCGGCTTGTTCATGTTCCAATTCTTACTTCAGACTTGAATGACACAAATGACATGTTTCTTGTTACTGATTTTGGTCAATTTCTTTCCTTCTAATATTTTTCAGCAAAACTGGTGGGTGGAAGAAATCATGACCTTCCGTTTGTTCTGTTAGCGACAAGCCTCGAAACCTCTTATCATCTTGTTTTTCGCGATAGATTATTATTCTCCAAGTGAATGAATCCTCTGTGCCAAGATTGAAGAGTTTTATGCCATAGTTTTGACATTTTGATGGCATATACTGACGAAATGACAAACTACCAGGTCATGGTACCACTGATTCAGTAATGCCTGATCAGGTCTCTTGGTAATTATCCCCTAGAGCATACAGTAGAAGTTAAATCTTGGCAATGTGATCACCTTTTTCAAAATTACTATTGTCATAGATATGCACCATACAAAGGATTAGTTCTAACCTGTCCCACACAAGACCCATTCAATTTAGCAGGCTTGAGAACTTCCTAGATCAGTCCAGTCAGTAACGGTCCCATCATATCGAAGAGATTACTGTGTAACAGTGTTACATTTAAAAATTTTCTAGGCAAGGCAGTTAATACCTCTTATATCAGGATCATTGAGAAGATCATAAGCTTAAAGTGGATTGAATATATCATGATCAGCAATCAACCCCCCCCCCCCTTAGCACATAGCATTGAATCAACATAGAAGAAGCATCGCACCAGCACTCGGACGTTGAGTCAGCATTCAATAGATGTTAATTCAATGTTTTGTGCTACTGGGGCCATAGGTGTTCGTGAAAGAGAAAACTTTCTGAAAAATAGATAATATGGTGCTTGTTCCTGAACATCCAGTTCCACCATGATTACCTGCTTCTTAACTATCGATTGTCTTAAAAATCTTGCTGATCGTCCTCATAAACACTTCTGTCACATCACAACCATTGTCAATTATCAGAATCACTAAGCCCAAGCAGTATGTTTATATTAATTTTACGTAAACTGAATGTAAATTTTTTGTCCATTTTATATCTATTTTACGCAAACCATCATCGAGATAATGTCAACATGTTTGCAGAAATTTCACCTCTGTAATACGTAAACGGTGATATGAAATTAACGTAAATTTTATGTAAAATTGACATTCCCGTTTACATCCCCAACAGCATGTTTACATTCATTTAACGTCAAATGGATGTTAATTTCCCCATAACATTCATTCGTATTTATCCGGCCAATTCGTACTTTTGAAGGGAATTGATACATTATATTTCTCCCATTCCTTTCCATACTATGGAACTCAAGGTTACTTGGACGAGTACACAAGTACTCATCCTCACCAGCACTCAAGAGTACCAAGATGACTCACTAGTTCCTCCTCCCGTACCAGGACCTTGGGAGGAGGAATAGATGTTTACAGGAGCTCTCTTCCACTAAGGATAGAGAAGGTATATTACTTGTGGATCTGGGTGTCTACTCCTCCCTAATCCCGTGCACTGCTGTAAAAACAAGCTTTGCTTCAGCATTTAATGATTCTCTGAGTCATACGTTATTAAAAATATGTAATTTCCTGTTTTCCATGCATATATTGATGGATTGCATGATAAAAAGTGGAAGGATGGTAAGAAAACCTGATCCTATATCGGGAAAACCAGTTCTTAATAGCATTTATAGAGTCCAGGGAACAAGGGTTCCATCTATTGAGGAATGGTCAGCTAAAGTTTCATATGGAAAGTGTGATGCTAACTTTCCATAAACTTGATATCATGTACTCCACGTCAGATGGAGTGATGTCTATTTTATGTAAAATACACGTACACTTTGATGACGTAAATATATGAACGTAAATTTTACGTAAACGTGATGTATTTTCATGGCAATCGGAAGAAATTTACATTGTTTGCAAAAAATGTATATCTTGTTCGCGTAAACATGCTGCTTGGGAGATCAAGAGGTGGTGCAAATGTAGTTCCACTATCAAACTCATAATTTCCTGAATACACCATTTCCACGAAGGAATGAGCAATGAACGTGTCATGTCCTCTTGGTCAAGAATTTGACCGGACGTTTTTATTCAACTGATAAAAGAAATAGAAAAAAATGAGTGGGTTCATAGCCGCGTCACTTATTGGTGGTTTACATGGCTACAACTGGAATATTATGTGGTCAGACAATGTCAATCCATTATGGCTTATATCATTTTCTGGTCGCAAGCATTTTTACATAAAACGGTGTCTTGTATTAAAACGTCAAGGTTCAAAGTCCATTAGATGCAGGGCATTCCTCTGGCCTGGTGGAATGCACTTTCATTAGAAGGGCTTGGCAGTCAATGTGTTAAACCATCACTGTCGTCGCGACGTGAAACAGTGAAAGCCATGACCGTCTCGGAAGTCACATATCCAGTAGATCCAGCCATGGTAGATGAGAGCAAAAATCATGTTGCGAGGTACAAACAATGCGACATGTTGGCTGACATGATCAAACACTTCACTGGGGAGCTTCTCTTTTGGCTCCTGATAGAATAGTTGGCTAGCATTAGTTGATAGATGACTAAGCAGCTTTTCCATCCCTCTCATCACTCAAATGTGCAAATACGGCAGCAACAGAAACCAGCGATCGCTAATGATCGATTTAGCAATTTTATCGATTCATCACCGGTTTATCGAATTTCAATTCAGCACTATTTTCCTCCCTAAATGTAGACGAATGAACGATATTTGACATTTTTCATGTGAAATTAGTTCTCAGAGATGTCTCTGCAAACCGACACAACCCCAATTACTGAGTGGACTTAGGTAAGCCTCATAGGAATGATATATGACATTGACCATGATGGTGCTAATGATGGTGCTATTGAATGCGCTATGGATGATGGTAATGATGGCAATCATGATGATCATGCCTGTTGAACACTCTTATATGGAGGAGTGGTATTTATTCATATATTTTTCATAATTGTTTAAATACTTTTCCCGTCTTCACCTCTTATTTCTTGATCCTTATGCTCCTATCCTTTCATCTTTCTTTCTGTATTCTTGTTTTTGACACGGACTCACCAGTTCTCCCTTTTTTATCCTGCAACTGCATTCTAATGCCGTCAGCTCCTGGCTGCCGATTTCGTTGAATCTAAAACCTGGTAAATATACCGCGAATTGAAGTGGAAGGAAATTAAGGCATCACCCGACTAACGATGAGCGGTGTGGAATATTCTTTTCCGTTTATTTAGATTCAATGTTTTTCCAAAGGGATAAATAAGAGCAAAAGTGGAGGGAAAAATATTGATGGAACTATATATTTTCCCCCACACTTCCGTTTTGAAACACGTTGTTGCTGACCTTGGAGACTGTTTTACCTTGAATGCCCACACAGTTGTACCACGTCGGCGAGTGCACCGCCAAGGAAGAGACCTCCAAGCTCGAGAAGGATATCTTCTGGTTTGGAGAAGATGAGGATCCCCGCACCATGGTGAAATATTGAATGATTCCTCGCACCATGGTTGAAGTGATCCGTTGAGGTGATCCGCTTTGGCCCCATTTCCTGGAATCTCACGTTATTCTGCTTCTTCGGATATAAAGGCCTCAAGCATTGCCTGCTGTCTCTGTTCCGTTTATTACTTCACACGAATTTCACAGAAAAGACATAGACGACACCATTTCACCGATCCCAGCCCATCACGAATTTCCTGCATGGAAGTCCTGAAGGAAAGTGAATTCAAGTAGCCCATGTCGACCCAATGTGCCACAAATTGTTCAATTGACCCAAGTAGGACCTACTTTTTCTAGAATGTGTAATGTGTGATGGTGACCCGTGGTGACCGAAAAATGACCTACCCTAAATCTCACTCTTTCACGGAAGCCATAGTTGGCCAAAAGAGACCAAAAGTGACCCATGGACAATGGACCATGGGACTCAAATTGACCGAATCCGGTCACCGTTTCAATATTAGTAAACTTGTATTGTCACGGGTCGTGATGAATTTTATGTTAAAGGAAGCCGAAGGCTTAGGGGCTCTGTGCCCTGTGTCAAGCAGTGCGCAAAACAAAAACAAGTGGTTTCTCTATCACACACATCACACATTTATCTAAATCGAATACGTTAACCTGGCCATTTCTAGCCCTTGTGACCCTTTGGCTCCGTGGCCAAATCCCCGCACCCAAGGTGCGATACGATTCTGACAAATGGTCACGGCTAGGCAAAAGGTTGGCTGCGCGGGAGAAACTCACATTACCAGCTTAGGCCTACAATGACTATTAATCCATCATATCAGGTCTAACACAAGTATACAAGAAGACAAAGACTTAACACACTGCTCTTATTGGGTCACATTCAAAGGCATTACACAACGAGACACTGCGAGGCGAGGCACATGCCGGAGGAAGTGGCAGGGAATGGCGAAACTAGCGCCTCTGCCTTCACGCCTTCCACCTCGACAGTGTTGCCTACCCGAGCAGGACACGAAGACACACAACCGGCAACAAACATTCACCAAAAAGAACTGACAAATATGGTCAAGATATCCAGGCACACTGGGGGATTGTGAACCACGGCTGGGCTGCACAGAGGTCACTCCCCCAGGGGCTACAATCATACATCAACACAAAAAACATTCCGAAAGTTGAGAGAGTGACCACCTCACAGTATCACCTTAGGTAAATTAAGTCTAAATTGTATCGATTGGATAATTGAATCATTTTGGGCCCCCATGTGTCACCATGGGCCACTTGGACCAGGTTTTGAGATTAGGGGAACTATGAAGTTCCGGAATGAACTCGTTGCCTTGTTCCTTGTGCTATTTCCCCTTGATTCCGGACTTTTATGACACCCTGTATACCGGATGGGACAAAAGAAGTGGTGCTCTTTGAGATTCATTGGAGTTCATGAGATAGAATAGAGCAGGGGAAATTTTTTTGTAGCGACTACTACGTATCCTTGAAATGTTCTAAAATTATTGTTCGTTTTTACTCTAGCCGTTTTAGCACAGGAGCGAAAACGCGTAGGTGATTCGATTTTTTTTGCGCGAGGAAATGTATCGGCGGAAGAGCAGTTGGTAGGCGTGGAGAGCACAAATCTCTGGCCAGAGTTCCTCCATCTCTCCATGAAAATGCTGCTCTTTGCGAAAGGATGGGTGGACAGGATTTTGGAAGAATTTTCAGGTAGGGGGTGAAATAAATGTAGGGTGAGAGATTGATTCACAAGCATCGAGGGGTCGTTTTATCTGAGAGGAAGCGAAGGAGCAGAAGACTAAAATTAGCCGGAACTGAAGAAAACTGCGTTCATATGGAGGAAGTCTTTGCTTCTGAAGATGATAATCCCGGGATACAAAATTATTACATGCAAATTGCCAGACGTAAGGACGAGTCAGAGTTTTAAAGTGCAGGGAATAATCCTGAGAATAAACGTCATTCCGAGTGGGTGGGTCCTCCCGTCAGCGTTCAGAAGCGAGCGCAAAAATTACATTCTCATAGCTCTTGCACAATCACTCTTATGCCGAAACGGCTTGAGAAAACAAGCCAAAAAATTTCGAATGTTCAAAGGATGCGTAGAGGTGTGTATGAAAGGAATTTCATCGTCTTAGCTGCTGTTTCAGAGGTGGCACAATATTTCAAAGAGCGGCGCGTTTTCTTTTGGCTCTCCCGGCAAATTGTAATGCGTGGTTGCAACACAAGAAAATCAAAGATAGTAATATCAATAAAAAGTTTATTTTTTAACCGGGAGCAGAATAAAGCTACGAGGTTGAACCATTCCCAAACAGCATGTTCATGTTAATTTTGCTTAAAATGAATGTAAACTTTTTGTCCATTTCATATCTATTCAATATTTTAAGCAAACCATCATCAAGATGTCAACATGTTTGCAGAAATGTCACCTCTGTAATAAGTAAATTTCATATAAAATTAACGTAAATTTTACATGAAATTGACATTCCCATTTACATCCCCAAACAGCATGTTTACATTCATTTTACGTAAAATTGATGTCAAATTTCCCCTAACGTTCATGCTTATTTAACGAGCCAATTCGTACTTTTGAAGGGAATTGATGCACTGTATTTCTCCCATTCCTTTCCATACTTTGAAACTCAAGGTTACTTGGAAGAGTACACGAGTACGCAAGTACTCATCCACAACAGCACTCAAGGGTACCAAGCTGACTTACTAGTTCCTCCTCCCCTACCAGGACCTAGGGAGGAGGAATATATGTTTAGAAGAGCTCTCTTCCATTAAGAATAGAGAAGGTATAGTACTTTTGGAGGTGGGACTCTACTTTTCCCTCATCCCGTGCACTCCTGTAATAACAAGCTTAGCTTCAGCATTTAATGATTCCCTGAGTCATATATTATTAAAATATGTAATAATTTCCTGCTTTCCATATATATATATTCATGGATTGCATAATAAAAAGTGGAAGGATGGTTGGAAAATCTGATACTACATTGAGAAAACCAGTACTTATTAGCATTTGTATGGTGCAGGGAACATGGGTTCCATCTAGTAAGGAATCTTGGTATTGCAACTGCGGGATGGTCAGCTAAAGTTTCATATGGAAAGTGTGATGTTAACTTTGCATAAACTTGATATCACGTACTTCACGTCAGATGGAGTGACGTCTAGTTTACGTAAAACACACGTACACTTTGGTGACGTAAAAAGGGGAACGTAACTTTTACGTAAAAGCGATGTCATTTTCATGGCAATCGCAATAAATTTATATTGTTTACAAAAAATTGATATCTTGTTTACGTAAACATGCTGCTTGGGTATGAACATGAGTCCCGAGGTTTGGGGAAAATCTGCGGTAAAAATCAAGGTGATGTCACCGTTCATGACACCGTGCTCGGTCCCTCGTAGTACCTTAAAGCGATTTACATTAGATGCTCCATTCTTCCATCGCATTTCCCGACATGGTACACATATATGGTGCTCTAAAGCAGTGGTGCGCAAACAAGGGGGGCGAAGTTTACTGTGGGGGGAGTAGGGTAACTTTGGCCATTACTTTACCTTTTTTCTCCGAATTAGTCAGTTTTAGGGTTCATAATGAAATAAAAAGGGAAGAAATGAAGAAAAGCGCTACAAATATGACATTCAGAATCCTAATTTTACCCTTGTTTTGTGGTATTGCACTATTCTCAATTGTAGTGATTTTAATTATTCCTTCCGAAATGCCTCATACTTCGTACACTCTACCCTACATCTCTCCTCTTTCTGTGTCATTATCGATGGAAATTAATTTTTTTGCTTTCGTTTTGGGTTGGAGGGTTGACATTGAAGTATTGGTTATTTTTCTTGATGATCTAGGCAAAGAAAAGCCACTTGTCTAGCATACAAAGACAAGTTCTAACCGCACATTATCAGATACATAAGGGGACACAAATTGTCGATGTTATTTCTGATTACATGGCTTTTTTCTTGAATAACGTTCACGTTACACCAATACTTTACATGGGCAATATCCGTCAGCGCCGAAATGTGGAATTTATAAATAAACCCTCCTTTATGAACTAATCTGGCCCGTACTCATAGTCAAGTCCCTTTTCCTCCTAGAAATACACAAAAGATGTAATTGGGGGTTAGGACTTTTATATATGGCCAATGTCTCGCGTGTTAATGTGCCATAACACATGGATCTTGAGATTCAAGTCCTTCACGCACGTAAGCCTGTTAGCTTTCCAATTTAACAAGAAAGAGCCTGCATCACGTCGAGAAATTAAAAAAACCTCGATCTTCCTGCAAAGAGAGTTGGTTTTCTTTAATGGATGACATCAACAACAGCAAGATCACGTTGACACTTGAATGAAGCTTGTGCTCCATTGATTCCTCTCTAAAGTAGATGGAATGTGCCCGAATTAATAACTTTAATTGCCCGAACGAAGGAAAGGTCGCGTAGATACGGATCACAAAGGAAGGAGAGCATCAAGAACAAGCGTGCAACATATCAATAGATTTACTGATTGGCGTTTCAAGAAAGGACTGCCGGCCCCCTACTTAAAGATTCATGCTGATGCACGTTATCGATCAGCTAGGGGGCTATAACCCAAGTCCTAGGTTTGCACAGCTATTCAAACGAGCGGGTATGATTACAAAGGAAAAGGTTAACGATGGAACACATGAAACGGTAACTAGGACGGTCCACTTAGTGATGTTTTATGGAACCCCTTTGGGTAACTATACAAACAGTTGACCTTGATTAATAAGATAAAAAGGAAGTGAAACTACCATCAGTAAAACTAAGAACACGAGAAATAGGTGATTTCAGGTTTCTCGATCAATGCAATGCAAAGTTTCTGCAAAAACGAATAAAGCTATGGACCCGCTGCTTTCGATCTCGTGTCTGAATAGCCCGTCACTCGAGAGCAAATCGCAGAAGTAGCGAACAGATTTCCACCTGTTCCTGCGGGGCCCTCCGTTAACATGTAGGACACAGTTCACATCTTATCTGGAGGACCGAAACTATTTCCAATTCATTAGAGAGGTCGTAAAATTATTGATATTCGTTAATCCTCATTCGACAGTACTGACAGCAATCAAATCTCACATTTCACTCTAATACATTAGCTAACTCATTATGATATATAAATCCAAAACGGATCATACAAGCATGAAATTATATCTGCTACGCTACATTTTTTCTTGCCTGCTTATTCCCGCATGAGGTAAAATGACCTGGATAGCTAGAGATTGCCACAACGGGTGTGCCTAGCGGTTGGAAATTCCAGTCATTGGAAACACTTGAGCAGATATACATTTCCTCATTCAAAGGTAAGAAATCGTTACATTCTGTAGGGAGAAATTGAAGAAAAAGAAACAATTCTGTAATCGGATCCATTGCTGCAACGTTAACATTAAATTCATTGCATCACATCAATTCGGGTATATGTGAGTGAAAGAGCATCATTCTCTCTTCAAGTAAATCTCTTAAAACGCCTTTGTAGATGAGAACTGAATCAGGTTTCAGAGATTGCAATGTTTCCTCTGAATCATGAAGAAGAATTTGCTTTTGGAGTACGAACAAGCACTTTTAATCTTCATTTGTGGAACTTACAATACAATACAATCGAATATGAATGAGACTAATCAATATTACTCTTCAGGACAAAGATATGAATTAAATGATAGAGCGGCAACTGCATGTAATCACTGAGAAACGTACATTAATGCTACAGAATCGATAGACCCCTCCTCGAAGGGCCACGTCTCCTATTTATGCACCTACCTCTCCGCCGTCATTGGCACTACTGCAGTTGGCTCGGATAAACGAAAACGAGGATCATGAGTTTCTGGGCGGCAATCCAAAACCTGTTGAAAGTGTTCTGTGATACCACCCAGATTAATGGCATCAGTAATGCTAGCAGAGTAACACAACCACTTCGGAAATGGTTTTGGGGGATCATCACCTTGGTTGCTGTTGCTGCTACCCTCTACGTAAGTACCCTTTCAAATAATCTTCCGTTTTTCCAGAAAGAGCAATAGTAGCTCGTAATGCCATGGTAGTATCATTGATTGTCCATCCAATTTTATTTTTGCTCGGCTTCATTCGTCCAGGGGATCTTTGATGTGATAACAACCTACTTGCAATATCCTGTATCGACGACGGTCTCGACAACATTGCCCGAATACCTGGAATTCCCCGCTGTGACTGTCTGCAACCTTGCGGGTTTCTCTTGCTCCAAGTTCAAGGCCCTTAACTCAAGTAACTATCCCTCAGCACAGGTACGGCAATGGCGACCCACAAAGATTTGTGCTTTCATGGTTGTCTGTGAAGTCGCTGAGTCTATGTATTGTAGCAATGAAACGCAGGCAATCTCCGAGACTAAAAGAAAAGGAGTTGAAGAAATTAAAGAAAGCCATGAAAACCCGCGTGTCGCATAATTATTAAGAGAAAAAGCCTAAGTAAAAGAAGAGTGTCTGTAATGGAAACCTCACGTCGACGTCACTAGAGGTGACGTAAGCCTAAATGTCTTAATCAAAACATACGTGGAAAGTGATAACGGTCACTATTGAGGATCCATCGGCAAGGCATCTAAGAAGGATGCAAAATTCACGCGGAATTTTTTATTTATTTACCTTTAGGTGTTCCACGAAATATTTAAACTCATAAGATCTCGACCTTTCAATATATTTAGTAGAAAGACCACAGGATAGAACCATGATTATGAGTAAATAATGCAATTGCTTTCTGAAAGTCATGCCTATGCGTAGATTCGTCCCTGGTGTCAAGTCATACTTCAGACTCTACAGATACCAGTCTATCTAAAAAAGAGAGATATTTATAAAGGTCCCCATCCCTATAGTATTTCCGTTATGATTAAAAAGAATGAGGTATCGTGAGTGCTAGTCTTAACGTTATCCTATTGGGACAGCAGCTAAAGTACATTCTTCCAATGCTCCCCTAAGCATTAACTCCACATTCAAGATTTTACCAGCGTTTATAACAGAAACGGAATCGCAATGATGCCCTATGCATATTTCATTCCAGGACTTGGGTTGTGTCAATCCGAATGAGACAGCATCGAGCGGAACGAACCCATACAAGGTACGAACTTCATCTCACATCATTTCCCATTTTCGATCTCTCAACAGATCGCTCACATTACAACCGGAATGCTATAAGAGAATTCATCATAGTATTCATATTCGTCCCCCAAAATTACTTCGTATGAGGATGAGGTGTGAAGGTAGAAATAAGAAATCATTATCTTCAGTTCTCAACTCCCTTTTGTATTCAATTAATCCAGATAATGCGTGAAAAAGCAAATCACAATATGGCAATGTTAGGTCAGGTCTATCCTTAGACACCATACATTTATTACACATTCGTTATTCCTTATCCTAGAGGATCTTAGGATAATATCATTTTGATCATCAATGGTACAATACTGATCAATGACTCTATTTTACATTAATCGAGCCATTCATTTTGGAGAAAGGTTTAAAGACTATTCTTTACAAACTTCAGCCAAGCGAATTCGATCAGCTCGCGGAAACTTGGCTGCTCCGATATCTGAAGGACAGGCCATCCTACCTTGATTTCTTGTCTCGACTAAACCCAGAGGACCACGTCAAGATCATGCAAAACAGAGATGAATTCATCCGCATGTGTATCTTCAAAGAAAAAGATTGCAGAAAGTAAGCCCTATTGTCTTTGCCAGATGACCTTCTTAGAAGCAGGAGCAATAGCTTTATCCTTCTTTCATACAGGTATTTCTTGCCGTTCCTGAACACGACGTATGTAACATGCTACGCCTTCAACCTGATTTTGAACAATGCAAGTGATCCGATGGCAGGATCCAGATATATTGGCAAACCTGGTGATGGTACGTTAATACGGGCTCTTCACATTAAATGTTTCCTTGTATTCCCAGGATCTGAACCGGGAATAACGGTCGTAATGAAGGAGAAGCAGACCTTACTAGTTTCTCGTTGAAGAACGCAGACATAATTTGATTGAATTAATGCAAACCCGGTCATGTCATGATACGAGGTGCTACCCAAAAGTTCCCGAAATTTGAATGTCCCGCTCGAACCGATTATAGTACGGCGCTCTGCCGCTAGATATTGCTTGCTACACTCCCTGAGAGTCAGTCTACAAGTTTTCGTCGTCGTTGGTTATCGCGTTTGTTTACACAGTGCTTGTTTGTAACCTTGTGTTTGCAGTTTTTTGCGATTTCGAAATGAGTGAAGTGAAAGAGCAAAGAGTGTGCATTAAATTTTGCTTTAAACTCGGCAAAACGGCAGCTGAAACTCACCAAATGTTGAGAAAAGCTTTTGGTGATGAAGCAATGGGTCAAACGCAAACCACCGAATGGTTTAAGCGATTCAAAAACGGTCGCACATCCATTGAAGATGATGTATGTTCCGGACGTCCTTCATGTGCCAACAATGATGAAAATGTTGCCTTGGTTCGGAAAAAAATCCATGAAGACCGACGACAGACCATTCACGATGTTTGTGAGGCTCTTGGATTGTCGTATGGGACATGTCAACGAATTTTATCCCATGAACTGGGTATGCGTCGAATTCCAGCAAAATTTGTCCCTCGGCTCTTGTCCAACGATCAGAAGCAACACCGCGTCTCTGTCTGCACTGAGTTGAATGAAATGTTTGAAAATGACCCAAACTTCATCTCACGCATCATTACTGGTGATGAAACCTGGGTTTACGGGTATGGCCCCGAAACAAAACGACAATCGTCTCAATGGAAGAGCCCATCGTCACCGAGACCAAAAAAGACGCGCCAAGTTCGAAGCAACATCAAGTCAATATTGATTTTTTTTTTACCTCAAAGGCATTATCCACAAAGAATTTGTTCCACCTGGCCAGACAGTAAATGGGTTATTCTACTGTGAGGTTTTGAGGCGGCTACGAGAAAATGTTCGGCGGAAACGTCCTGATATGTGGGCCAATCAATCCTGGGTCTTGCACCATGACAATGCCCCCGCTCACACATAACTCGTTGTTCAGCGATTTTTGGCTTCCACGAACACGACGGTCGTTCCCCACCCTCCCTACTCACCCGACCTCGCCCCCTGTGATTTTTTCTTGTTCCCGAAAATGAAATTAAAGCTCAAGGGGAAGAGATTCAACACGATAGAGGAGATCCAAACCACATCGCAAGATGGGTTGAAGGAATTGAAAGAAGATGAATTTAAGCGGTGCTTCCGAGCATGAAAATCTCGCTGGGACCATTGCATTCATGCTCGGGGGGACTATTTTG
Organism: Darwinula stevensoni; assembly: GCA_905338385.1. Lineage (NCBI taxonomy): Eukaryota > Metazoa > Arthropoda > Ostracoda > Podocopida > Darwinulidae > Darwinula > Darwinula stevensoni. The sequence continues at coordinate 59,659 of CAJPEV010000842.1, read as the reverse complement.
AAGATGATGAAGACCACTAAATTTTTCTGTAAGTTGCTATTTTTTAATAAATAAATTTCGGGAACTTTTGGGTAGCACCTCGCATATCAAAACAAAAAATTGAAATCAAAATTGTGTTTCGATTTGACGAGCACTTCCTTTGGTCAAGGACGATTGAAGAATTAAAGCAATTAATATATGTGAAGATTTTGTGGAGAGGAGAAAGGACAAAATGGAAAGGAAGACTAGATTTTCCTGTTTCACATTCTCAGAGCGAAGAAATAAAAAAGTGTGTCTCTGAGCATGTCGTATTTTTATATTTTGGCATACTATGCTCAATTTAAAAAAAGTTAAACATTGGGAAGCGCTAGATAATTATGTATTCCTTCCAAGTGCGGTGTGTGTCCCTATTTATTATATTTTCTCTCTGTAATGTATACGAAACTTTTTATCCATATTTCCATTTCCTTTCATTTCATTTTTTATTATTTAGCGCACACGCTCAAGTGACAGAATGACTTCGTTGAATAAAGACATGCACTGAAATAAAACTCCACTCAACTAAATGTGTACCCTTTCCCTGGAGGAAGAATGTCTCGGAAAAATAAGTCCCAGAAAAAATTAGCCTCCAGGGAATGCATCACTGAAGCTGACTTTTTCCGGAATTATGTATTTTACGTGTAAAATTTCTGGTTCAGCCCGATTTGTTGGAGCAAAAATAAGTGATAAGAAAAGGCCTTTACTAGAAATATGCTCTGAGGAGATTTATCTGAAATGTGGGATATTTCCGAAAAGCAGAATCTCAAGTCTCACTCGCATCAGGTTTCAGCTTTCTTTGTCACTCCGAGCAAATATTTTTTACGCCTCCCCCCACCCCTTTAAAGGGAATAAAACGCTTCCAGGGCATCTATCTCCATAGTCTGAATTTTAATGAGCTAATCATCCCAATTACTACTTGTACACCAAGATTCAGTTTTCAACGATGTTTAGAAAATGGTTAGAACTAGCATCAATCACGAGCTCCCATAAATTTGATATGAAGATGCCTCTGACGAGGGTAAGAGGTAGATTTAGTCTCATGCTATCCATGGATCATGCAGATGTTCATGCGATACGGGTATTAACATACTCACCTTGCTATCAGATTGAGCTTGTGTCACACTTTATTTAATAACAGGTATGGAGCTGACGCTGTATATGAACAAGAGCGATTGGCCAATGAATTGGGTTTGGGGTGGAGAGGGTGGAGTTATAGTGGATGCCCATCGACCTAACAAACACCCTTCCCTACATGAATCCCGTTTGTATGTCCGGCCTGGCGCTGCAACGTATATCTCCATGACACAGGTCTTTATTTATTCTTACCGATTAATTAGAATGACGAGTTTGTACCCTCAGAATGTAGTAATGCAGATGGTACCAGATTCAAAGGTAAACCTCAGTAAAATGGGTGAATTTCAAATAAATGGGCAGAACATTACATGTAAATCATACTTGTGTAATGAATAGAAGAAAACGTGTTACAGTGACAGAAACGTTGCATTATTTTCTCGTAAACGAATGGTTTCTCCAAGCCTTGCACATTTCAAAGATCGGAGACTAACGAACCATATTTTTTCTGAATACGGGTAGAAGGAGGTGTCGAGACTGGCTTATCCCTACGAACACAACTGCTACAATTCGTGGGACGACTGCGGTTACTATCCGGCGAACTCCTCCATCATCGTCTATGACTCTGTGGTCTGTCCAACATCTATCTATGTCCTATATGCACTGTCTACTCGATCGGAAAATCCATTTTTTATCTTTTTTAATCTCCATTCCATTATTTCCCAGGATATTGTGAAGAACATATTACCTATAATATTTTTTGCTTAGAAGATACCATCATGGTTGATACATGATTCGCGTGATTATTATGAATGGAATTCCTTTTGCCTACCTCCTGAATGGGATGGCTGAACGATGCAGCTCCGCTCCTATGGGAACTGCGTAGCATGAAGCAAAGAAAATACATGCGGCTAAAGTTCATTTGCTTACTCGTCAAAAGAAAAGTACGCGGTCACCTTCCCAAAATGGAATCTCTCGTCCAATAACTCACCACATTGATTCAGAGAATTGAACATGGTGATTAGGATGTGAATAATGTTTGAAAATAGCAATGGAGTGGAATTCAATGATTATCAAAATTGAACTTTTTATATTCAGGATTCTGGAGAGGGTTGTAGAGCATTAACGCGCACCAAGCATTTGAAAATTTGTATTTCTGCTTAATACACACCATACGAGAGAAGAAATTCCCCGAATAACATTTTTGCGTCGATCACCTTGTTGACGTATCGCAACTTGCAACCTTTGAAAACTCCAATATGGGTTTGAACTACTACCGGCATAGCTTCTCTGAATCCCCACATCGACAGAATTTTTTCATGAGGTTGTCAATTGGGTGTGAATGCAGGCGTGCAGGAGGATGTGCATCCAGTCAACAACGGTGGGCAAGTGCAACTGCAAAGACACAGGAATCCGAGACTATTTCACCTACTCGGGGGGGTCGTTGGATGACATTCTCCCTTGCATTGGTCCGTCTGCATTATGTACTCTGATGGCCTATCTTTCTTTATGTATTCAAGCTCGTGCTAATGAATGGAACATTGAAGCAGAATGTAAGGAAAAGTTATTCAAGCGCATCAAACTTATAGAGAATTTCACTCCCAGTTATTACCTTTCCGTTTCTTTAATGCCAATTTGTGTATTTGATTTGAAACTGAAAAATTATAAAGGAGTCTTGTGCTATCTCGATGGTTCAGAAATAAAAATAAACGTGATATTTCTGAAATAAGAAATTCCTGAATCACCTGTAATGAATAAAAGTAATAGATTTCCTGATTAGAAATACTTTTTTCACGTTGCAGGAATGAGTAAAATGAATCTATATTGTTTCTTCCCTTCTGGTTAATTAATAGCCATGGATGGAAATATTTTAATCGAATCCAAGTGTCAAAATGTCGTGGCATTTATAACAACTGCTTCTCGCTTGGATAATAACAGCATGATCCAAAATCACTCTTGTATCAAAATCAGAAGAGGGATATTACTTTCTGGAGTGACTCACTGATAGTTCAAATATTTTATTATCTTTGGAAAGAATTTAGCCTTTTAGTAATAGACAGCACAATAATAACCCAACTCAAAGCGTTAAATTCACAGCACTTCAAATCAGAGAAATGACTACTTCCAATCCAGCAAACAAAATACCTTCCCATGACCATTACTTAGTCCATAGTCCCTATATTTGCCAATTTCATGGCCTTAGTTCTTTTTTGTTTCATGTTCAATTTTCTCATTCTAATCCAATCCTACACATTTCATTTTTAACCGACTAGGAGTCAAGGACAAAGAGTGCGCTGCATCTGTCGTTAATGGAGTGATCAACGGGAGCATCAAGTGCCCCTGCAATCCAGAATGTGGGTGAGTCACGATTTCGCATATCTCTATTGTTTCCAGCAGCACTATTCCCAAGTAGACTAAAATGGGTAGTTGAAATGAAAAGTATCTTATTTTATTCTGGAAAAAAAAAACATTTTTCCTTGTTTCATACAGGGAATATCTGATGGAAAAAGACTTCCCAATTTACTTTTGGTTAATAAGCTAAGAAGCAGCTTCCTGTGCGAGAATTTTTAGGGTCTTTTTGGTCTCTTTTTTCATTTTGCATTTTCCCACAACCCCAGGGGGAAAATGGAATTTAGGGTAGGGGAAAACTCCAAATATTGTTAAATCTACAATGTTCACATTTCAACTGTATCATTTCTTATGACGCCATTATATACAATATGTGTATTTCTTATAAATCTCAATTAGTGGTGGAAGCATCTTCGACGATTTCACATGGGATATGTACGTTACGATACAAAAGTACAATGCTGCATGTTTATCCCTTATCCAGAGAATGCGTCGTTTCATTCTCCCTTAATGTCTATAACGACAGAAGACTAACGTGGAACATACCATCCATGATCCATAATTCTTTACCTCCTAGAAAATCAATAAGTACATTTATTGATTATTCATAACTTCTACGTAACTGGGGATAACCAATGTCAAATCGGTTCAGTTCTCTCTCCTTCACAGGGAAATTGAATATAAGAAGACCGTATCTTCTTTGGATTGGCCAAGCAGATCATATTTCGTGAGTACCATCATCTTCACGGTCACGATACTCAGTCACTGATTTCCAGATTGGAATGAAACGTTAATTTTTTACTCGGCAGAAGTCACTGTTTGGTCCGATGGGACCGACGCAAGCGCAGAATTACAAGGAGTTAAAAGAGGAGGTGCTGTATTTGCACATCTGCTTTTCATCGATCATCAAGGACACGATTACAGAATTGCCAACTGTCAGCGTAAGTTTCAACAGCCTTCGCAATTACAGACCATCTTGGACCATGAAGTCACCTTGGGTTTCGCTCTTTCAATCCATCAGATGCTGAATCTGATAAGCAGTCTGGGTGGAGTCTTGAGTCTATACTTGGGAATCTCTCTAGCTTTGTGCCTGGAAATCCTTGAAATTATTCCGCTCATGATGCAAATAATCGTCAATCAGCGCTTCGGTATCAGTGAGAAACAAGATCCAGAGCCCAAGACGCGAGTGCCTCGTCAGAGTGCTCCGAAGAGATACCCGGCACCCCTCGACTGGGCTGTCCACTGCAAATGAATTTCAGGAACTGCTTTCGTTTTCTTTCTTCTTGGCTAATCATTTTTTCCATGTTTGACTGCATGTTCATGACCGCTAGCACCAACTTCCATAGGCCATCATAATCAAGAAATTTTATTTCATACAATTGTGACTTTTAAGAAAACAAAATAATCATTCTTCCGATTTCGCGTAGATGAAGTATGCCTTAACAAAAACTACATAATTTTCTCGGGATAGAAGAAAACCGAAACTCAAATTTGCATTTCCGAGCAAATCAACTTTTTCCAGTTGCAAAAATATCTCGATCGGTGTTCATCCACCCATGACTGGTGGATACCGTTTACCCTTATCTGGGCAAGACGGGTCCATTGGACCCCTTCTACGCTCCATGAACGCGCAGAACATGTTATTGCTGATTCCACTATATTTCACAGCTTTTTCACCTAATGTTTATCTTAAGGGCCTTCTGACAAATAGAGTATGAGAGAAAAAGGGAGGAAAGAGGGGAATTCCTGACTTTATCTTTGACTCACAGGAAAGGATTCCTCCCGAAGCAGGCTCATCCGAAGAGATGAGTCGCTAAGGTGAAATTCGGGTTATCCTAAAAGAATGTTGCCGCTAACACATTCGCACTTGTCTTTTTCATCCTTGGGGGACTTGCTGGAATCACGTTATGCCCCATATGGTTCGACATAGCATAGTCATGACGTCAAGTCCGTCTCGCCCAGTGATATTGGTTCAGCTCTATTTGAATATTTCCCTTCATGTTGTGCTGTTACATGTTTCTTTTTCCGTCAGGCTAAGCTTGTCTCTTGGCCTATAGACTTTTGATTATGTAACTCAAAATGGACTAATGCAAAAATGCATTCAGAAATTTGAGCTAATGATCAGACCGCGAAGTCATTAGCTTATATACCTCTTAAATAAATGTTTGCAACAATTTCATGATGTGAGTTTCTTGAAAGTAAAGCCTTGATTCATGATCTGGGACCACATCAACCTATTTTATTTATAACGCCAAGGTTAATGTTACTCCAATCATATGAGGTGAAAATTACATTATGGGGTGAAAATCGTAACATCGGTAAATCGGATGTAAAAGGTACCCCGAAAGTAACAAATTGTTTACATGTGAAAGGTAAATGCAAGTGCAGGTGAAACACAGTTAAAAAAAAACACGAAAAGGAAATTTTTTCCTTTGTTATACTTTAGTTTTACCATCCAAATTTTACCTGAGGTTAGAAAAAATTGTTTGGGATGCAAAATAATGTCGCATTACTTTTGAAATTCATGGGAATAAATATAAGAAACATTTTCCTTCGTGGTATGCGTGTTTTGCCTTCTGTTTCCCCCCACTATATATTAGGTTGTAACATATATTTTGCATAATGCACCCGTCGACAGGTTCCCGACATGTTTTATCGCGAAAACGTCCAAGTGCGGTGCATGATGTCTTATAATGTTTTGTTTGCATTCTAATGATTAGTCTTCCTGCGAATTTTGATGAATTTACACCACGCCGTTTCATTTTTATGGAATATAGCGAGTTTGCTTGCCCTTCGGGCAAACAAACTCGTATTGGTCGCGCCTTCGGCGCTCCACTACCTTGGATTGTGATTAATTCATTTATTCTTGGCGAAATTGCAATCATTTATTTAAAGTACGTTCCCATTGAAATACGTGCCGTATGGGGACGAAAGCCTTGATTTTTATCGAAACCATTACTTTTATGATTTCTCGTGTGTCTAACTTGAAATCGTTTCATGTGTCCCTTTTTGTGAGGGTGGAGAATACATTTTGAATTACCTCCCTCCTATAATCAATGCTAAGGAGACGTATTTCAGAAGTAAGATTTTTCCTGTACTCAGCCATCCAATAGGTACTTCTTAGGAATTTTAAATTTTCTGTCTCTGTTTCAGTGGCTACGTAAAAAAATTCAGAAAATTGGACTATAAAAAAGTGCCCTGATGGGTTTTAAGGAAAACTTTTTTTTCTGAAATGTAGACTCCGGGAACGCCATGCCACCCACTTTTAGCCTCATACGTTTCCCCTTTTTGCTGGCGATAAAAAAAAGGGATTTGGAAAAGTGACCCACCCAAAACCTGTCCTCTGAGGAGACGCACAACAAAAGTAGAATTTTTCCTAAAATCAACATCACGTCCGTTATGCATGTGGCAGCTTCATACTTTAATAAATAACCCCCCCCCCCAAATTCCAATATTTTGGAAATGTGACATTTTTCCTGAGCTCACTTGCGTCAGCAGTCACGTTCTTGCCATGTTTCAGCTTTCCATGTGTCTCCGTTTCATTAAAGCAAAGAGAACTATTTCAGAATATGTTCACCGAAAAGGTGTGCCCCTATGGCATGTATCACCAAAGTAGAATTTTTCCTGAACTAAGCATGCGAATAGCTACTTATGTCAGTCGGTCAGCTGCTCACGATCGTCTATATACAGTATAATAGAATTATAATTTTTTCTTTACTCAGCTATCCATCAGGTCCTTCTTTGCCAAGTTTAAACTTTCCAACGCCCTCCATATTGCTTGATCAGAAAATTTGGGAAAATACGCCTTTTGTTATATATGTGCCCTGACGCGTTTTAACCGAAAAATACCATTTTTTTAAATACCGAAATCAATCCTCAGAGAACTACATACCCACAAAGTTTCAACCTCATTCGTTTCCCCTTTTCGCTGGTGAAAGAAAATGCTTGGAAAAGCCGAACCTTTTATGCTCGGAGAAGATGCACCATGAAAGCTGAATGAAAGCTCAACTCAATAATATCATGTCACTTATGCGTGTGCCAAGTTTCACCTTTCCATTTCTGTCGAATTCGCCACGACACTTTTTTTTTAAACATCGCCCCGCGAAAAAATTCCTCCATGGGGATGTGTCGATACTTAACATTTTTCTTTAACTCCTTGTCTCAGTAGTCACATTCATGCAAAGTTCCAGCTTTCCATGTTCATCAGTTTAACTGATGCAAAAAAATAATTTGAAAACATTTCCCTTTTAAATGTGTGACCTGGGGCATTTACTTCCAAAGTCTGACTTTTTCTGCACGCAGCATCCCAATAGGTAGTGACGTACCAAGTTTCATCTTTCCACACCAGCTCAATATGCCAGGGTAAAGAAATGACTTGAAAACGTTGGCCTAAAAATATGAACCCACATGGCATGAATCTAAAATTTTATATTTTTTCTGAACTCATCGTCTTGGTAGGCATGTCCATGCCACGTTTTAGTTTTCCATCATTTCTCTCCGTTCTACTAAAGCAAAAATAATTTTAGGAAAGAGGTAACGCGATTTGAAAGGCATAAGAGGCTGAAAGAATACCACGGAACTTCTAGGATTGGAACCCGAGGCAGGTGACGAGTGTTACCACTACACCACCAAACCCAAGACATCCTGTCAAGCCTCTCGATGCCATCCTAATCCGTCACAATATTTATCTTTAAAAACTTCTCCCCCCAAAATGTGTCCCCCCAGGGCATGTACCTCCAAAGTCGGATTTTTTATGAACTGTGCATCCAAAAAGGTACATGTGTACCAAATTTCAGATGTCTAACCTTTCTAGAACATGGTTAGAATTAGCGTCAGCCAGTCAGTCAGTTAGTCAGTCACGATCGTCTATATATATTAGATGAAAGTAGAATTGTTTCTTTACTCAGCGATTCATCATGTACTTCTTTGCCAAGTTTAAACTTTCTAGCACCCTCCGTTTTGCTGAATCAGAACATTCAGGAAAATTTGCGAAAATTTTAAAAATTGGAAAATTTTCGTGTTTTAACCGAAAATTACCATTTTTTTTTTACCGAAATCAAACCTCAGTGAACTACATGCCCACAAAGTTTCAATATTATACGTTTGCCCTTTTCGCTGGTGTAAAATCATGTTTGGANACCGAAAATTACCATTTTTTTTTTACCGAAATCAAACCTCAGTGAACTACATGCCCACAAAGTTTCAATATTATACGTTTGCCCTTTTCGCTGGTGTAAAATCATGTTTGGAAAAGCCGATCTACCCAAAAGCAATACCCGGAGGGGATGCATCATGAAAGCTGAATACTCCCTCAACTCAATAATATCACGTCACTTATACGTGTGCCAAGTTTCACCTTTCCATTTCTGTCCAATTCGCCAGGACAATTTCTTTTTTTTTTTAAACATCGCCCCTCCAGAAATTTTCCCCACAGGGATGTATCAAGGCTAAACATTTTCCTTTAACTCCTTATCTTGTTAGTCATATACATACAAATTTCTAGCTTTCCACGTCCAGCGCTTTAACTAATGCAATAAAATTATGTGAAAACATCTCCCTTTGAAATTCATGCCCCCCGGGCATTTCATTCCAAAGTCTGAATTTTTCTGCATGCAGAATCCCGGTAGGTAATTACGTTCCAAGTTTCATCTTTCCACACTAGCTCAATACACCAGGACAAAAAAATACTTGAAAACGTAGTCCCCCAAAAAATATGCCCCCAGGGCATGGATCTAAAATGTTGCATTTCTCCTGAACTCATCGTTTCGGTAGGCTCGTCCATGCCACGTTTCAGCTTTCCAAGTCTCTCCGTTTTATTCCAGCAACGGGACATGGAAGGCAAGAGAAGCCAAAATAATGGCTTTGTAATGCTTGGAATTGAACCCTGGCCTCATGATTACCGGTCCAATGTGCTACCACTACACCGCTGAAACGGTGACATACACTGGCAGCTTTCGATGACATCCTTATCCATCACGATATATATTTTAAAAAACTTCTCCCCCCAAAATGTGTACCCCCTGGGCATGTACCTTCAAAGTCGGATTTTTTCTGAACTCTGCACCCCAAAAGGTACGTGTGTACCAAGTTTCAGATTTCTAACCTTTCTGGAACATGGTTAGAATTAGCGTCAGTCAGTCAGTCACGATCGTCTATATACTGTATATTAGAAAATCATAGGATGGAAGTGACGAAAGACCATTTTCGACACGTGATGCTGTAGGAGTTCCAGAAAGGGAATAACGCTGGTGAATCCGCAAGAAACATTCAAAGTGTTTATGGAAAAGATGTTGTGGGTGAATAGATGTGTATGGGATGGTTCGAAAAGTTCAGAAATGCAAAACTTCAGCCTGAAAGATGAACAACGAATAGGACGACCAAATGAGTTAGATAATGAGTAGCTGAAGGCTACAGTCGAGGAAAACCTTACTGTAACTGTAAGAGAAATTGGCCTAAAACTCAATGTGAGCCATATGAGCCATAGCCATGAGATGGGCTCCTTCCAATGAAAATTTTGCTGTTCGTTTGGTGGGATATGCAAGGAATCATTTTTGAGCTGTTGAAAGCGAACCAAATCATCACGGCTGGAGTCTACTGTCAACAGCTCCAACGAATGAAGTCGGCATTAGAACGGAAGCGTCCTGCATTAATCAATCGCAGAGGTGTTTTGTTCCACCAGGAAAACGCGCGTCTTCACATTGCGCGAATCACTTCCGCCCAACTGGAGGAGTTTGGCTGGAAAAAATGCCTCACCCACCTTATTGACATAGCACCTTCAGACTACCATCTATTCAGAAGTCTGCAAAATCATCTAGATGGGAAAAAAACTGCATTCCCGGGAAGCTGTCGAAAATAAAATATCCTCATTTTTTATTCGAAACCCAGGGAATTCTTCAAACATAGCACCGAAAAACTTGTGGACAGGTGGAAGGAGATTATAGACAGAGAAGGGAATTATATTGATGATTAATTTTTCATTTAATGTTATTGAATTTTTATTTTGATAATAAAAAATTCGAGCAAAATATATGTTACAACCTGATGAAGTAAAAAAGGCTCCAATGGACTCCCTTTTACCGGTTCGTCTTTTACCTTGTCCGGATATGGGTTAAAGTAATACGTGTGCACCATATTCCATATCCAAGAATAACTCCGTGAAAGCATTGTCTTCATTTGAGTAATTAGCATTTTTACAAGCACAACTCAGAAACACTCGCCACATAATGGTCACCCGCAAACATCTAGCAATCCATTTAACTTAAATGTCCATAACGAGAAGCAAAACCAAACAACCTGTAATTTGGTGAATTCAGGAAAACAACGCCATCCATTGATCAAATTCCAGCTCATGTCCTCAATCTTATGTCGCCGAATGTCTCCAGAAAAAGCGCATTCGCACCTCCAGTTACCTTGGCAATCTTCACCCAGCTGACGTCACTTACCCTGCGCCGTTGGCTGGAACTTTTGATTCAATTTATTAAATTCAGCAACTGAAATGTCACCGAATGGAAGTAGTGATTCTCCATTCTACGAAAATAAATAAGAGTGGTCATTCGTAAAATGACTTTCTCTGGTCTTCACGTCTTGTTCACTCGTAGGCTTCACTCAGACACTTTAAAACTCAACTAGGTCCATAAAGCTAAAGCTACTCTTTATAGTTTGAAGTTCCTTGTCTGATTGACGCGTTGTGCATTGGCTCTAAAAATTGTTTCACCTATTACAGCCAATGAACAGTTATTTCGAGTTTCCCATAATTCCGATTAATGGCAATTTTTCCAAGCTGCAAGAGGATTGGTTTATTTGTGATCACTTTAAGAAATCTAATGGCGCGAGAAAATACAAACAATTCTGACCCTACAAATATATACAAACTAAACCACACCCGCGTCCTGCACGATCCGCTTCGTGATTAATAACTTTTCAGCACACATAAAGAACTGGAAGTTAACTTTTATCTGCAGTAAGAGAAAATGCAGTTAGCAAAGAGATAAAGTTCGAATTTTAAAGTGCCACGCTTTGGATCAATAACAGGAGATGCCTTACATCACCAGGGAACCCTCAACTGGATTAATTCGATTTCTCAGTGAGTTCCGCCTCATGGCATTTAGGTGAGACACAGAGTTGAAATTTCGAACACCCGGGCAATGGATAAGGGATGATTTTGTGCCATGCACGGGACGAGGATGAACTCTATTGATCCGACCCGACCCGCGGATCGAGCGGGCAGCTCATTTGGGAATCAAGTCTCTTGTTTGGTACAGGCGAATACGCTTTTAGAGGGTCTATTCTTCCAGCCGCTTACAACCAAACATATTTTCCTGCGAATCGAATCTGTAAAATGTATTCCCGGGGGGGGGGGGGGGTTATGACCCCTAAATCCCCCCTGGACACGCCACTGTTGTCACCACACATAAGGCCTTCTGTTCCAACGGAAACGGCCACTCCCTCACTCAGTTCACGTGGCTACCCCATGTTGAACGTGCTCGCGCACGCTATTTCATGCGTGCCTCTCCTACGACCCACACTTCTTCACATTAAATTTACTACTTCTTTTCTCATCTTTCGCAGATAAAATATGCATTATCGCAATCTACTGAAAATTTCAAGACGATGCTTAGCATGGTGTCCCGTCTGCAGCCGCACGAATTTCGAAACGTTTTTATTGGGCCACCCGGTATATTTGGTTCAGTCAAACGGAGAGAAATGGAAGATTGAAACTTGACATGGACGTGCCTACTGTGACACTGAATTCAGCAAAAATGTCATGTTTCAGATGCATGATATTATGAAATGATTAATATGGTTTCATTTCATCGTAACACATCGTAATGAAAGGAAGAGAAAGGTGTCGGAAATGTTAGAACCGAATGGGGCAAGATTTCCGGAACTCTTCTTCACACTTCAGGATAAATTAGCAGCATTAATTCCTCCTTCCCCCTCTCTGATTACCGTAAGAGTACGGCAGTCAGGTGCTTCTAGGGAAACAGACTGAGAATTTTCTCTTGGGTAGGACAAAGAGCCGAAAAGGAATGAAGTTTCTTCACAGCTGCATGAACATAACTTTTGAATTTCTGTCAAAACAAATATTTCTAGAGTCAGGAACACCTTCACCGTATCTTGTAACGAAGCACGCTTCACGACATTCATAGCAGATTGATGAAGTTCAGATGTGATGATCATCTATATATATATCATGCTTGGGCGTCTGAATGTCCGCAGTGCCATGTGCATAAGCGCGGCGCCTTCTTCTGCCCGGCTCCGTGTGTCTGTCTCGCTCTCTCGAGCGAGCATTTTCCCTCCGGCCATTGCGGCTGTCAGATCCATTCTCGAGAACGTAATAGCCCGGAGGGGGGGAGGGGGAGAGTTCAGATTGCATGACAAAGGAACTATGGAGCCGCCGGGAATCGATCCTGGGGCCCACTAATTGCTTGACAAGAACTTTCCTACTACACCACCGAACCAAATACGATAAGGTTTCACTTTCCCTGCCATCCCTAACAGAGAGATGCATACTACGCACACCCCCCCGCTCCGGTTACGGACCCGGGGGTCCGATACGGACTTTTCAGCAGGGACGTGTAAAACATCCCCGCGTAATACAATTGGAGTCCCCTGCCTTCCCTTAAGGAAGGATCACTTACTCGCCGGGATGAGATCTCATCATCATATATTTCATCATCAGATCATATATTTATCGGGATATCGACCGCTTTGTCAACCAGAACCACGCCCTCTTATTGATCGGGATTCTCACAAGAAGAGTGACTCCCGAGGGTGAAAACGGCGGGATCCCACCTGTATGACACAGGAGCGCTTACCCTTGGAATCCGTCGGCCGCAAAGTAACCATCCCGTTTCCCTATCCGTGTTTTTCACTCACAGGCCTTTATGTAATCGTCGGTGACTCGAACGTCAGGCGTCTTGAGGGAGCGATGGCAGGGAAAGTGAAACCTTATCGTATTTGGTTCGGTGGTGTAGTAGGAAAGTTCTTGTCAAGCAATTAGTGGGCCCCAGGATCGATTCCCGGCGGCTCCATAGTTCCTTTGTCATGCAATCTGAACTCTCCCCCTCCCCCCCTCCGGGCTATTACGTTCTCGAGAATGGATCTGACAGCCGCAATGGCCGGAGGGAAAATGCTCGCTCGAGAGAGCGAGACAGACACACGGAGCCGGGCAGAAGAAGGCGCCGCGCTTATGCACATGGCACTGCGGACATTCAGACGCCCAAGCATGATATATATATAGATGATCATCACATCTGAACTTCATCAATCTGCTATGAATGTCGTGAAGCGTGCTTCGTTACAAGATACGGTGAAGGTGTTCCTGACTCTAGAAATATTTGTTTTGACAGAAATTCAAAAGTTATGTTCATGCAGCTGTGAAGAAACTTCATTCCTTTTCGGCTCTTTGTCCTACCCAAGAGAAAATTCTCAGTCTGTTTCCCTAGAAGCACCTGACTGCCGTACTCTTACGGTAATCAGAGAGGGGGAAGGAGGAATTAATGCTGCTAATTTATCCTGAAGTGTGAAGAAGAGTTCCGGAAATCTTGCCCCATTCGGTTCTAACATTTCCGACACCTTTCTCTTCCTTTCATTACGATGTGTTACGATGAAATGAAACCATATTAATCATTTCATAATATCATGCATCTGAAACATGACATTTTTGCTGAATTCAGTGTCACAGTAGGCACGTCCATGTCAAGTTTCAATCTTCCATTTCTCTCCGTTTGACTGAACCAAATATACCGGGTGGCCCAATAAAAACGTTTCGAAATTCGTGCGGCTGCAGACGGGACACCATGCTAAGCATCGTCTTGAAATTTTCAGTAGATTGCGATAATGCATATTTTATCTGCGAAAGATGAGAAAAGAAGTAGTAAATTTAATGTGAAGAAGTGTGGGTCGTAGGAGAGGCACGCATGAAATAGCGTGCGCGAGCACGTTCAACATGGGGTAGCCACGTGAACTGAGTGAGGGAGTGGCCGTTTCCGTTGGAACAGAAGGCCTTATGTGTGGTGACAACAGTGGCGTGTCCAGGGGGGATTTAGGGGTCATAACCCCCCCCCCC